>VDFB02256405.1:0-121295 GCA_007258455.2 Sequoia sempervirens | reverse complement strand
ATATTAACTTAAATAGTTGCATACATTCTAAGCTACGCTAATTACTTGAGATTCCATGATGACATTAGTATTTATATAGCAATATATTTAATTAACATAAACTTAAAAGTAAACATTGCATAACATTTGAATTCCATTCATGATAGTATAAAGTACAAATAAGATTCTTACATTGCATTTGAAATAACATTACATTACTCATTCTTCAAATGAGGTAGATCAAATAATAATTTACAATTACATTTTATAAATGTTCACCTCATAAACAATTGAGGGATGATACAAATACAAAATTTCCAATGATGCAATATAGGAAGTATACATATCCAAATACTAGCCTTTCATCCATTAAGCTCATATGATCATAAACTGGGACCCAACAGAGTAAGGTGCATGCCCACCCAACCATGTGTACCTGGGAGGGTCCACCCCCATGCGAGGAGATAGTAATAAGGTTACCTAGACTTAACCTATTCACCCTAGACACAAGTACATAACTAACTGATGGTTACATTGCTTCCAGAATTAAGACAATCAAATGTGCTAAGTACACAAGGTAAATTGTTATTTTAGGTGGAGTGTCATCACAACGTTGCAAAGGTTACCTTGGTGTTTCTTCCTAGGTTCTGGCCCCCAACTTGGGTTACCCTGGTAACCTCTTACGAAACCCGGCCCCATTTGCAAACTATTGCGGAATCGAATATCTTTTAAAGTAACAAGACATTGATTTGCCATTCCAGGCCTTCTCATCATATACTCAAGACTGAACTAGCTCTTGAGTCTATAAGTGAGGCATAATAATCAAATTAAAGATTTTAAACTAACTACTATGTTGTTTAATTTTCACTGATTACTAACTCTTTGTAAGTTACCCTGGCACCACTTTGTGTGCCGGCCCTCACACAGAGCCACTCCCCTAAACATAACAAAGGAATCTAAGTTTCCCTGACTAAGGTAAACAAGGTGTACAAAAATACAACATATAATTCTACGCTTTTCATAACGAACATCAATGTCTATGTTCATAAAATCAGGTGTCTAAACACCATGCAAAACCACGTACACAACCTTAGTCAACACAAGAATTCTACTTAAACAATCACAACCCCCACGTTATACAACTTGTCTGGAAGACTTGTTCATCTAAGACATTCCCAATTTTCCCAATAAAGTAACAGGATTTAAAGCAAATTGAAAAATAAAGAGTCTACATTATGATCTACTAAATCCAATCAATCAAAATATAATGTACAAAATTAATCATCTAGAGTTTAATTTATCTTCCATTCAATATGAAAATCAAATCTATACTTTGCTCAATAACATAACCACACATTAAAACATGATCTTTATAAACTCAAGAATATTAATTTAATTTAAAAAAAATAACTTATCATAATAAATTAATTATTAAATATCTCATTAATGCCACAAATATATTTCCAAATTTTCTTAACATTAAATAAATATATAATTATAAGTAATATATATATATTTTATATATATAATATATATTATATTATTAATATATAAAATATATATATAATAATTATACAAAATATAATTATTAATGCTAAAGATTATAAAATAAAACATATATTTAAAAATTCGCATGACATTCAAATTAATAGTTAGGGCTTTATTCCCTAACCCAGTGCAGGCCGCGTTGTGGGTAGGGCTGCCTTCGCAGCCTGCCCCACAGGGCTCGGCCACGGCGGCTAAGCCGAGTGCTGCCCGCGAGGGCGGCGCTGGGCTCGGCCCTCGCTGCCGTCCCCTTCTGGGGTCAGCCGCGGGTAGCCCCACCCCACAAAGCTTCGGCTCTAACATTTTAATATGCATTTTTATTAAAAATAAATAAATTCGTATGTAATAAAAAACGGACAGCAATTTGATAAATTCCGTTTATTTTAAAATGAAAACCCAAATCCGCCTGTACGAAATTTTTTCAAAAAGAATTTCTCACAATCCAATTTATATATGATAATATATATGTATATAATATATGTATATATACAAATTCACAGGGTTTCCTATGGAAAAATAAAGAAATTTCTACAGGGTTTTCTTATGGGGGAAATAGTAAAATTTCAACAGGGTTTTAATGGAAAATACGCACAAGAATTTCCAATCAGATACTAATTTACCCCAGAGGTTTCAAATTCATTTTCCCATTTAAACAATTTCCCTTCACAAATTTAACACAAATATTTTCTACAGAGAGAAAGCTACAAAAGTTTTATTTTGAGTTTTTTTTCATTTTCACTGTTTTCTCTACAAATCCATGATTTCTTGAAATATATACATAAATCAACAAATCTTACAGAAAGAATACAGTAAACAATTTTTTCCGAGAACAAGGATTTTTAACAAAGTAGAATTTCTTTTCACAGACATTCCTTTCAAAAGCAAATAAATTAAAAACACAAGGGAAATACCTGTTTTCCTGTAACTTTAGAAACTTGTATGGTGAAGAGTAGCTTTGCCTGTAGCTTCCAAAGCCCTTCCCGAACACAAAATCCCAAATATGCCAAAATCTCAATCAGAGAACTTCCAGAAATATCCAACAACACACAAAGCAAAAAAAACAATTTTTTTTTTTTTAACAGAGCACTAATCTTTCATTTCCCGTGAAGAAAAGGTAATCCTCTATATTTCCTCAAATCCCAGATAACATCCGAGAAAATCCTCAACCAAAAAGGCAATTAATTCAACTAGCACACATGTCGAGAAGAAACAAAAATCTTTCAACAACCTCACGGCAATCATTCATTTCTTCCTTATCAAAAATTGAATGTCTTTTTAAAGAATTTAAAATTTCAATTTTCAAAATACAAATTTCCCTTTTCTTTAATTAATTTATTTATCAACTAAAATACCATTTCCACATATCAACCAATTTAAAATTTAAATCTATTCACATAATAAAGGTAACTTTAATTTAATTAATTAATCTATTTAATTAAATAATTTAATCGCAATGATCAAATTACTTAACCAAACAAACTAATTAATTAATTAAATAAAATGTAAAACTTATTTTTAACATTTAAAATTAATTTAGATCAACAGTAAATTAAAGAATAACAAACTATCATAAAATTGACAAAATTTTCCTTTCAAGCAATTGATCCAATCAGGGACAAACAAGACCACCTAAGACTCCAAACTAAAACTGACGATGTACTGTGACTGGGTTTAAGACTAGACCAGGATAAACCATGTTACTACCTCCCAATCAACATTTCCATTGAGTCTTGGCACGCTCAAACCTAAGTAACCAGGTGGAGTCAGTGTCATGTACTTGCAATCTTGCAACCAAACAAATGACATGCATATATATATAATCCATTGTACAAACACACCGTACGAAGAAAATCATGAAATCACAGGGACTCCGCAAGTGAGTGATGCAACTCCATTCTCCACACCAATACACGTCACATTAGACTAACAAATTAAATAATGCTTAGTCCATCATAAACATATATATAGCAATAACATCGAAGGAAATATCTACGCTATTACAAAGCATGTCAGAAATCAATTATCACCATACAATGTTCATCATATCACAAAGTGAATCCACTATCATTCAAAATCAGCGATCAAAATATCCAAACCAAAGTACCAAAAGTCTACTTGAAAATATGCCAACAAAAAACACAAACAAAATGGAGGGTACTCACAATTGCCGCTAAATTATAGGATGGTAAAGATGCTAACCATAACCATCCATTGATGAATATTCAACTAGATAATATACACATCGCTAACCAAGACAAGAGGATGAAAAATCCACTAAAAAATAATTTGCTAAAGATTTAATTATGCACATAAGATTAGTAGGGTTGCAAAGTAAGGTTTCCCTAGATATGCAGTTAAGGATTAGTGTCCCTTGCACAACTAAGTTTGGTATTTCCACCACTTGATAGGGTACATTTTGAATGCTAAGTGGAATGAATGAGGGCCATATTATTTGGCTCTTCCATTATTGTTGTATTATAATATTCTAAGAATAATGTCCATGCCATATGGAAATAAACTCATTTTTTATTTAATGAAAATTTAGAACAAAAAATAGACATCTTTGAGGACATAATGCAGGCAAAGAGTCTATGAGTGTTGCGTTCTAAAATCTAGAAAGCAGAAAAAACCTTTGAAAATTTGACAGTAGTAGCAATACAGAGGAGACTTTGACATTAGGAAGGGAATAATTTTAAATAACTATAAAATCAACGGCAGGGAAGAGGACAATGATGAAAGTCACACAATAATCATAAATTGAAATTGTCTAAAAGGAGGGTTAAGCTTGAGCTCGATATTATATCTATGAAGTAGGAAAAAGGAATTGCAACTAAAAATTTGAAAGGTTAATTTAATAAATACTGTTCAAAATAGCATCTCCACATTTAAAGGGCATGCAATCCTGTTGGCAGTCAACCCAACCTCAACTACTACTACTATCTAGCACTAATGAAACATTGAAGCATCACCATACAAACAGTTGATTGACCACTTTAGTGTTAAACCAAATGGTGATATAGCATGTCTAAAGAGCCTTTTCCTATTCTCTAGGATCTGTATGAAAAAAAAGGTTAGCTACACCTAATATCTGGTATGCAAGCAGTGAGAACCACAATTTCCTTATCCCCACCTTAGAATTCACACAAAAATCTATTACCAACAGAACTTGAGATCATCTAATTGATGGATAATTCATACAAAAAGGACTCTTTAACACTAAGAAAAGGATTAGCACAGTCGAAACTGACGATCAATTTCCACAAGTAAAGAAAAACAATCAATCAGCCTACAATTTCAATAGTACGTTTCCCCCATGCGAGACAAGATTCCACAATTGAAGATGGCCCTAATTCGATAGATAGAAGATGTATGTACTAAATTAAATAAAATATCAACACAACTATCATGGAATATAATCTATTTAAGGCTACTACTCCTGAATTTTGAATAGTGAACCTTACTTCCCTTCTTGTAATCCAACTATCCACAACAATGGGATGCTTCACCAACATCACATCGTCTACTCCTTGATTAATCTACTCACTACAATTATACTCTATTGATTATCTAGTATGTTATTCATTTAGAACTAGGTAGATGCACTTGGGGAACAACTTCTCTATGTTGCATATTTCTTGGTTTAAAGAATCATGTGGAGCTTCGATGTTGGTCATCTCTGAGTGATGCTTGTAAAGAGTTTTGTGAAGCTACTACATTAGTTCTTCATGAATGACTGTAATCATTATTCCATAATATAATAGTTTATTTTTCATCCAAATAAAAGAAGCTTGTCCTCTAAACTTGTATTGATTTTTGTTTTTCCCAACTAGGTCTGAACTAGACTTGAAAACCCATATTTTCTTGTAGTAATTACTTATTAAATCAAAATACAAAAGATTGAATTGACTGCATTCTAATATGGGTAACATCTCCTAAAATTGTAGGTGGAATGGTTGAAGTCATAGAATATTAATAATTATCTTTAAACAAAACATGTGCTATTTGTGTCTTATCAAAGTGGGTATGGATTGTATTCTGGAACATGTGTTGCCTTGTAACAATTATCTATGAAATTAGAAAGGAAAAAATAAAGCATTCATTATGCATGACTAAAAAATTAGGGTTATAAAAACTATCCATAGAATCAACACAACAATAACCAACAATGTTGCATTTACTAAAAAAACTAGGATCCCATATTGTCTTCTAAAAATTATCCATGAAATGAACATAATAAATTATCACATGGATTGCATTTATTCTTGTATTTGATACTAGATCGTAGTGTTTGACCATTGCATAAATTTGCATAATAAAAGAATAAGGGCATTTTCCTAGCAACTCCATGTTTTCCAAAGTTGAAAAGAAAAAGTTAGAGTGTGACATAAGAAGCTTTTTGGCTTGCTAGAAGGAATATTTTGTTGCACAAAACATTTTGACAATTAAAAAAGGAATGAATATAATCATTGTGAAGGAGTTGAGACTGTACCATGGAATGTGTTTTGTTGGAATCTTTTGGGCAAGAAATGGCTTCAATAGTCGGCGAGACTCGAACCAATATCCTTTAATGGTCATTTTTTCGTAAAAGTCATACAAATACCTACTGTTCTCCTACTAACAAGAATAATCCTCTCAATTCTTTGAATGCACAACAGATTATTTCAAAGATAAAACACACTATAAAAGACAATTTTTCACATTCTCAATACAGCCACCGAACATCCTATATTCTTGTTGATGAGTACATGCACGAGAAAGAAACTCCTAAATTCCCATCGGAGGACCCTTTCCATATTGAATGGCCTCAATTTCTTCTTAATCCTATATTTACTCTGCACTATTTCACGTTGTACACACAAGTTTTTATGTAGGCTATTTTTTTTGTATTAATTATCAACAATGCCAAAAATTTAATCCGAAATTTTTATGTATATAGAAAATTGCAATTATAGTGGTACATCTCTCGGCATAATTATAATAATTTTTTTTAAATAATTTATTACACTTAGTTATAAATATTGTATGTAAGCATTGATTTTATTAATAAAATTTGATTTATATGAATATTTATTTATTCAATTTAGGTTTAATTAAATTATTTTTTAAAAATATTTAAAAACATTTCTCTATATCAAACAATATGAAATAGACATTGCTAACTTTTGAATATTAATTTCATTGTTTTCCACAAAATCAGAATACAGTAATAAGTCTAGTAATTGTAATCTCATATGATTATGTGGAGTAAAATGTGTATGTCGAAACTCCAATCAAAAAATTAATAAAATCATTTTTTGAATATTTTCAAAAGATTATTGAAGAGCTCAAAGATGCAACCTTCCTTATTGTGGTTGTAGAAGAACAAGAAATACAACAAATGGAAGATATTGCATAAAAATTTCATAAAATATGTACAAAAGTTGGATTTGTTTATTTTGTTAAGAAATATCTTATGATGAACAATATGAACAAGGTTCATCCAACCAAATCATTGAACAATTTTTAAGTTGTTTTTAAACAATAACTAATTTAGTCAAACTAGGCTCATGTATAATGTTTCCATTTCAATTAATAGCTCATATGTACATATACTTTATAAAATACTTATGTATTCTCTTCATCAGATATTGTTGAGGATGTGAAGTCCAACAATCAAACCGTTCATTTCCTATTCTTTTCTTTCACCAATTCTTTTTTTTTGGGTTTCCTTCAAAGACTTGAAACATTTAACGTAGATAATGATATAATCATGATATGTATGTTGTTGTAGCCATATTGTACAAAAATAGAGTTAATAAAAATATATTTTACCTTTCTTTCTTGTGGATGTAACCAATTTGGTGAACCACATAAATTTGGTGTTTGTGTTTTATTGATTATTTTCGTGCATCTTATAAATTTAAGTTTGCAATTATTTATCTACACTTTGCATCAACAATCGATATTAGAGTTCGATGAAGAAGTTGATTGGGAATTTACAAAGAAAAAAAATCTAAAAATATGGAAGAGGAGGATAAATTGAGAATAGAAAAATTCTCAAGATAGAACTTCAGGATGTGGAAGTGCAAATGGATGCATTTTTTATTCAATGAGGCCTCAATATTATGTTGGAAAGTAAATCCAAAAAGACAATTGCCATCATCCTCTCTTTATCGAGTAACATATTATTTAATGTTGCAATTGAGAAAATAGAAAAAGGATTCTGGGATAAATTGTCTTCTATGTATGAGATGGTTTCCACTTCAAACAAGGTTTTCCTCATGGAGAAATTATATAATTTGAAGATGAAGGAAGGAGGTAATTTGAAAAATCACCTAAATGAATTCAATACATTAATCAGCCAATTGATTTCTATGAACATAAATCTACATGATGAAATTAAAGCCATCTTATTGTTGTGCTCTCTATTGGATAGCTATGTGATATATGGTGACATCTATATGCTATGCTCGAGAGGTGTGTGTGAGTGATAGTGACCTCCCTCGGTCTTGGTTGTTGTTGGTCACATAAGTGAGTGACCCCGACTACTTGTTCCTGGTTGGTCTACCTACTATCTAGTCTAGTGGGTGGTCCTAGCTCAACTTTAGGTTGGGTTAGATAGACGTAGGGATGCCGCCATATACAGAGGCCCTATACTCATCAAATCCATATGGCTTTGTTCCCCATCCGAAATGGGTTATCCATAGTTAGAGCATTTGACAGAGGAAATTAGTGATAGAATCCACATACTAACACCCCAATGACATGAGGAGAAAAAATAAAGGAAACTCATCGAGTGATGCTGTGATTTTTGGAAATAGAGGGAGACATCAAGATAGAGGTAGAAATAATGATAGGAGGAGATCAAAACCTGTAAAGAGGTCTAATTCTAGAGGAATAAATGGAGTTTCTTGGTTTCATGGTAAATAAGGTCAAACCAAGAAGAATTGTTGGTCATACAAAAAGGTACAAAATTAGTCAAAGGACAAAAAAGTTAACACCACATATGAACAAGATAACGGTGCTTTGGTCTTGTCTTCAAGTGAAATTATACTGGGAGAAGATGGCTACTATCAGATTACCCTATCAAAGTGCAATTTGGAATAGGTACACCCGATGATATAGATCACTTACAAAATCAATATACTCATTCTATAGAAAATTTATTACAAGATCAATTGCGATTTACATCAACCAATCCTAACTCTGATGCCTCTTTTCACCCAACTCCATGTTGAGAAGCTTTCAATAACTATCAAGAAAGAAAATTTGCTGGAGTTTTTCTTGGAAACAATGAACCATATGATATTGTTGGCAAAGGTTACATGATGTTAACATTAAAAGATGGAAACAAGTGGATGTTGCAGGATGTGAGACACGTTCCAAAGCTTAAGAGATATTTTATTTTTGTAGAATAGCTTAATGCTCAAGGATGTAGCATCACATTTTCTTCAAACACTTGGAAGGTGACCAAAGGAGCCTTAGTGGTTTCAAGAGGCCACAAATTGGGTACTCTATATGTGCTAGAAAATCATGATGAAGTGGGAGCTACGATGGAAGTTGTGGACAGTGGGATGGAACTTTGGCACAAGAGGATTAGACATATGAGGAAGAGGGGATTTTAAATTATGCTCAAAATGGATCAACTTCTAGGTTTGCAATCTATTGATTTAGAGTTGTGTGAGCATTGTATCTATGGAAAACAAATGTGATTTAGTTTTTTGAAGAGCTGATATGACAAGTCAAAGCCTTCGCAGATCTTGCACTTGGATGTGTTTAGTCCTATAGAGGTAACCTTTATTGGAGGGGTGAATTATTTTTTTACTTTTCTTGATGATTGCACCCACAAAGTTTGGGTTTATATGCTAAATAGGAAATCAAAATTATTTAGGAAATTTAAAGCTTTCAAAGATATTGTTGAGAATCAAATTAGAAATAAAATCAAATGTTTAAAAATGGATAATAGTGGATATTTTTCTCTTTGGAGTTTGATAATTTTGTGCAAATAATGAAATCCAACATATCAATATTGTTTCATTCACTCCTCAAGGAAATGGTGTAACTGAAAGGATGAATCAAACAATTTTGGAGAGAGCTCGATGTATGCTCTCTAATGTAGGTTTGGGTAAGGAATTTTGGGTAGAGGTAGTTAACACAATAGTATACTTGATTAATTGAGACCCTTCATCTTGATTGGACTTTGAAATTCCATAGGAGAAATGGTTGGGAAGATGAATTTCCTACAATTGTCTATATAGGTCTTTGGCTGCAAAGATTTTTCTCATGTTCCTAAGGAGAAGAGAATGAAATTGGATCCCAAGTTTATCTTTGTTGGCTTTGGAGAAGAACAATATGGTTTCATATTGTGGGATATAATTTCCAATAAAATAATCCATATTCAAGATCATACGGTCTTCAATGAATAGGCGTTTCTAGGTTTACAAGCACAGGGGACACAAGTAAAAGAGTATGTGCCATTATCAGATATCACAAATGGCAATGATATATCTACATAGGCACCAACACATGGAGTTAATTTACAGTCATCCATGCAAGGCACAATTGGGGAAACAAATCAATTTGGAGCCTTGCATCCCACACAAGTCATTTCTCTGCCCTCGATGACAAGAGTTATGTGACAAGTTCTTCATGGTAGCAATGGAAAAAATCAAGGAATTTCACAACCTTGATCCTCTAACATGTCACCCATGCTCTCTAATTCACATGAAATACAAAGGATTCATGTTGGCAATGTTGAAAATAATTTTGGTAATGTTGGTAATTCATCAAGAGGGACAAATTTATAGCTAATACAAACAAATATAGCTCGATCCAAGCTTCGCAATTGAGGAGGTCCTCTAGGGAATTTCAACCTTTGACAAAGTTAGAAGAATATCAATTATTGATCTCTTATTAGACAGAACTAGCTACCTTCAAAGAAGTTTGTAAATATGCCATTCATGCAAAGTGGATGGATACAATGAAGGAGGAAATGGATTCACTAATTCAACCAATAATACATGGGATTTGGTGAAGCTTCCACCCAATTAAAGAGCATTGAAGAATTGATGGGTGTATAAATTGAAAGAGGAAGAAAGAGGTAAGAAATGTTATCGAAAGAGGTTGGTAGTGAAGGGGTATGAACAACAAAAAGGGATAGACTTTAATGAGAGCTTTTCACCAATTGTGAAGATGACCACTATTTGAGAATTTTTGGGGTTGGTGTTGTGACCTTTTCACACATCGCCCATTCAAAATGGGGACCCCCTAAATTTTTCTCCATTCGGGTCTTTTGGCTTTTCCTTTTTGGTCTGTCTCTCTCGGTCTGTTCCTTCCATTTGCTAGTGTACTTACCATTTGACCTGGATTTGAATTATGACTAAGTCTGAAGGGCTTTTTCAATGAATTAGGGTTTATAATTTTCAGACTACTTTGAGGTCAAGTCGATTGGATAATCAACTTCTGAACTTAGCACTGCTGTTAGAACACTTCAGGTGGACTCCCTCTGAATTTTCATTGAATTCTGCCAACTTTCTATTTTTAGTAAGTGTCAATCTAGGGTTTGTTTTCTCGAGATTTTCACGTTTCTGACAATGACACTACATTCTGAGCACTTTGAACTCATCACTGGCCAAATTTGAGCAGAAACGGATGACTTGCTATTTTTAGCAAGTTTCTGCCTTTGGAGGCAATTTCTAGGGTTTATATGTTGCATTTTGGATGCATGCAGGATTTTTTGTGGGTTTTTCCTTCCATTGACATGACATGACAAAAAGCAAACAACTTTCAACGTTCGGCCTTCAGAGGTATGTATTAGAGTTTGCATGCAGATTTTCTCAGCGCATGTCGGCATATTCCTTCTGGGTTTCCAAGAGCTTCGCAATGGTGTAACATGCAAGTGGAACTTAGTCACTTTTTAGAAACTTGCTATTTTTAGCCCGGTGCTTGCATGTTGAAGATTTTAGGTTTTAACTACTTTCTATTTTTAGCAGTGCGGCAATGAGTTCCCACACTTGAAGTTATGATAACATGCAACAAAAATGAGGTTAAGCAGAGCTCATTTGAGGTACATGTAAGAAAATCGGGGTTTGAGCTTTAGGGCTAGAAATGAGGAATCAGGCATCAAAATGCCCAAAAGCTGAGAAGTATCCACCATGATCGGCATCCTTCAAAGGAGTTTGCTGGAAAAATTTGAAGACAATCGGAGCACTTACTATTTTTAGTAAGGCGTTCCTGATGCAGGCTATAAATAGAAATTCAATCTCAGGCGCCAGCGTAGACAGGAAAGTTTACCAACGAGGATCACCACATTCAAATTTCAACTCGAACGGAGCTAAGGAAGTCTCAAAATCAAGCAGCTGCTATAAATAGTAAGTCACTTCAGAAGTAGCTATAAACAACAGGTCAACATCAAGTCTCAGTTTGAACGGGTCAAACACGTGATGAGGGATCCTTGGCGCGAATTTCAAGACAAACGGAGTTGCAGAGAATAAAAGATCAGACACTTGCTATTTTTAGCAAGCATGGGCAGAGAAATTAGGGTTTCCTAAAATCAAGGGCAAAACAGGACAGTCGTGCAAAAGCAGCATCCAGCTATGATCACCACACTTCAAGCATTTAGTACATGAAATTTGAAGACTTTATGAGCAATTACTATTTTTAGCAGGTTGCTAAAAATAGCAGGTGCAGACAGGCATCAGGCATCAACAGCACAAATCAGTTGAAATTCAGAACAAAGCAAAAATCAAGCTTTCTGGAGTCAAAATTCAGTTGAAGGCGCAAAATTCAAGGAACTTTCTAAAAATAGAAAGTCAGGGCGAATTAGGGTTAGCAGGAGAAAATCACCCTAAATTTGGCAAAGGGCATGAAATTTGAGAAAACGGATAAATTTTCAAGTCCAGCATTAGAACTTGCTTTAAAAGGCTAAAGGCGGATAAAAAAAAAAAAAATTTCTAAGGCAAAAATGAAGACTCACAAGTCGAACATAGAGTTGACCTCTCCATGGGCACCTAGGAACTTGAAGATTAAAATTTTATTAAAAATGAAAGCTCTACATGTGATATGCGCCCAAAGATGTTGGAGTTTGAAAATTCGCCTAAGGCATTAAAGTTGATACTTCAAGGGGTCATATGCGCCTGGCTTGAAGGAGGATGATAAAAAATTTCTAAGGCAATCAAACTAAAAGTTCAATGGGTCAAATGCGCCCCTCTTTGAAGGAAGAACTTAAGATTTTTTTTTTTCTAAGTCATTGAAATTAAAAGCATGACCATGGATTTGCGCCTGACTTTGAGAGGCTAGAGGTTCGAAATTTGACTAAGGAAAATAAATTAAGAGCTCACTCATTGATTTGCGCCCAAAGATGTTGCGGTTTGAAAATACACCAAGGCGTGGAAATTAGAAGTTGATACCTCCATTTGCGCCTTTAAGCATTGAAGAACTTCAAATTTGCCTAAGTGTCAAAACTGAAAGCTCCCCCTTGCATTTGCGCCCTTGAGCTTAGAGACTTAAAATTGACTAAGGCGTGGAATTGAAAGTTACTCCTGTGATTTGCGCCCCAAACTCAAAGTTGCCCATGTGATTTGCGCCTAGGTGATGAAACCGAAAGCTCGACCTATCAAATGCGCCCCTGAGGATAAAGGACTTCAAAATTTGGCTAAGTCTTCAAATTGAAACTTCAAGGGGTTATATGCGCCCAGGGTAAAGAAAGTTGGTTAAGCATCCAAAACTGGAAGGAGAGCCTGTGATTTGCGCCCAAGCATGGAAATGCGCCCTTGTGATAAAATTAAAAGCTCACCCATTGATTTGCGCCCTTGAGGAGAAAGGAAGGAAAGAAATTCTCTAAGTTGCAAAAATTAAAAGCTCCATGGTCAATATGCGCCCCCATTTAAAAGCTTGCCCTCTTGTTTGCACCCAGCTAAGAAGGAGATGAAGGTGGAGTTTGAAAATATTCTAAGTATGAAAAACTTGAAGTTGACCATGCCATTTGCACCCTAGCTTGTAAGAACTTCAAATTCGTCTAAGTGTTGAAGATGAAAGCTTGACCTATGATTTGCGCCCCACTTTGCAAAGAACCTCAAAATTTTCCTAAGGCATTAACTGGAAGTTCCATGATTGATATGCGCCCTCAACTTGAAGTCTACCATGGCAAATGCGCCTCAGCAGGAAGGAGACAATGATGGAGTTTAAAATTTTCTAAGGCATGAAACTTGAAACATCAGGTAGTCATTTGCGCCTGGGAGGAAGGAGGTAATCAAAGAACTAAATGTTGAAATTCAAAGCTCCCATGTCTAATGCGAATTAAAAGCTTAACATGGCAAATGTGCCCCACTTCAAATTGAAAGCACAAAGGATAATATGCACCTGGGCGAGGAGAGAGGAGCTTGAATTTTTTTTAAGCACTTCAGATCTGAAGTTAAATGTCTCAGCCGCGCCTTGAGAAAAGCTTGAAATTTTATAAAATAATTTTGATCTGGCATAGCAAATGGAAACCAAAATGTTGAAAGATGGTAAGAACGAATGTGAAGGTTTAACACCTTGAATGCGCCTCAGAGAGAAAATAACTTAGAAAATTTTCTAAGTGCCAGAGAAATGCGAGTTGGAAGTCTTATTTGCACCTGGAGAGCTTAAGTTGGTAAAATAAAAAGGTACCCATGATAGGTGCCTTGAGGAGGTATTGATTTTCACTAAACGTGGAAGATTTGAAAACACAAATCCAAAGTGTTATATGCGCCTAGACCCAAGATAATTTTAATGATTGGAAGAAAATCAATGGCGTGTTATATTTCCTAAGGCAAATATTAAAAACGGAGTTAAAAGATTGATTTGCACTTTGGGGAAGAATAAATATTAAGCAAAAAAAAAAAAAAAAAATTAAAAGTTTCCTCTCGGCATGAGCAAATGAAGATTCTCTACGGCGTTTAAAATTTTCGAAAGGCACTTGGAAGCAATTTTAAATTACTCTAGGCAATTAACTCGAAAATTTGCCTAAGTCAGAGAAATTAATTTCAAATTAAATTTTAATTATTTTCCAAAGTATTAAATTAAATTCCCCTTTAAATTTGGACACATGAAATTTTAGAATTCGGACGATTTTAATTGCAGGGAATTTATTTCGGAGTTATTACGGACGGAAAATAAATTGTGCCTAGCCATTTTAAAGTGTTGACTTTGATTTTTCACGGATGCTGGTGAAATAAATTAAATGGCAGTAAATTAAATTTTTATATTTTAAATATGCCATTTTAAAAGTGGTAAGATTGTTTTAAATCGAAGTAAAATGATTTTTCTCGAAATTACTTCAGTTAACTGGAAGTAACTGGCAGTCGGGAGGGAAATTTCAAATTTAAAATGAGGAAAGAATCTCCCGGAATAGCAAATTGCTATGACAACTGTAAGACGGCTGGAATATTCTCTTTTAAATTTGGAAAATTGCTAAGTCATGATGGAGAGAATTAATGGCATTTGCTAAAATAAGCACCAACTTTCAATTATAAAAACCTCGAGGATTTTCATTTCTACTCACAAAATTCGAAGCTGAGATTTGTGCTGAAGAGTTGAGAGTGATTGTTGAGCTGTGAGTAAATTCGAAGTTGAGAGTTGCTGAAAGTGAGAGGAAGTATTGAATTCGATTTTTCAAGGAGTTTGAATTTCTCGAGATTTGAAGTTGCTGAAGAAGTTGAAATTGCTAGAGTTGACCTATTTCTCCGAAGTTGAAATTGTTGCGAAGTTGCTGAGATTCGAAGTAAAATCTGAAATATAAGCTGCCGAGGTTGAGATTTTTTCCAAGTTGCTAAAGGTAAGTATTTAAAGTTGCTGAGATTTAATATTTTCAAAGTTGTTGAAATTTGAAGTGTTCTCTGAAATGCTGAAAGTTGAAATTCCTTGGAGTTGTTGAGATTTAAATTTTCTGAAGTTGCTAAATGTTTAGAATCAAATCAGAAGTAGAGACTATTGAAACCTTCAAAGTTGCTGATTTATAATCTTCGAAGTTGCTGATTTATAACTTTCGAAGTTGCTGATTTAAAATTGTTGAAAGTTGCCTAAACTTGAAGCATTTTTCGAAGTTGGGATTGCTGGAGTTAATTTCTTCCGAAGAGCTGAAAATTCTTTTGGCTGCAAAATTGTTGAAGTTCGGAATTTTATATTTCGAAGTTTAAAGTTTTTGAGGTTTGAAGTCGAAGTTTACTGCTGAAGTTATTAATTTATATTTATTTTTGCAGCCAACTCCATTCGCCAGCCATCTCTCATAGTTTTTATTTAAAAAGTTTGAAGTGTAATGTTTGCTTCTCGTTTTGCAGATGGCTGAAGGACGAAAAGCTAATGTTGCTGGAACAAGCAAAGCTGGAGCTAAGGCTGGAAATAATGAAGCTATCAAAGAAAATGCCTCCAGGCAGGCGATCATCAAGAGCTTGAAGAAATCTTTCATTCCGGAGTCTAAGATCGTGTCAAAGTTCGGGAATGTGACTGATACCAACCTTGGGTCTTTCAACCTCGAAGCCTTCATGCGAAGGATATATGGGCAAGGTGCCAATCCTCCGACAGAAGTGTCACGCAACATTCTGAGGAGCGGATTATATGCAGCAGCCGGGTTCCAACCAGCAGTTCGATGTCCAGAGCTGATTATGGAGTGCGCAAACTTCTACAATTCGGACCATCGGACGATTGTTTCTCCAGATGGCATGTTGTTGGCCAACCTCGCACCTAATGCAATTGGCGAGGCATTCAGGATTCTTCCCACAGATAAAATGTTGTATAAATCCAAAGCAAAAGCTGATAAGATGTATGCCACATCTTTCGAGAAATGCATGAAGAGAATCAACACCACCTGGATGAGAAAGCCAAAGCCTCCTGCCGCTAGGCTGCCAAAGAAAATAATTTCAGAGGAGCTGAAGCAGGAATACTGTGATATAATCATGTTGCTCAGTCGAGTTAATAGCAGCCCACAGTCATATGTGTTCGAACCATGGATGTTCTTTTACATCAGCGTGGTGCTCGAAGGGAAGGTGGAAGTGAATTGGGCTCAGATGATCAGCAATAACATTGATGAGCAATTTCGGAATATAAGGAGAATGAAAACATTCTACATGAGTTCGTATGTCATCTACATGCTTGCTCGGATGACAAAATACAGGGGGTTGGCATACCAAGAGCCGATTGGGTGCGGTTTTAATCAGTTCAAGATTCATGAATCTTGTAGGCAGTTGCATCTCACAAGCACCGCTGACTTCAAGAGGGTGAATGACGCTTTCACCATGTACATCACGAGGACCCTTCAACAGAGACTGCAACAGAGGATATCTGAAGAGGCACAAAAGTTGATAGAAGAGTATGGGTTTTGGTTCGTCCAATTCCCAAAGTTCACCTATTTGAGGCTGTCGGGGTACAGTTCATACACCTACCGACTACCGAGGTACCCCACGAACAGAATGATAATGCTTGAGCTGTCTAGGCAACTGGTAGCCTACGACAAAATTATAAGGAAGAAGGGAGGTTTACACTTTCCCATTGTTTTGGGAAACTCGCTCGAGGAGTGCCCTTCCTTGCAGGCAGCCAGGGAGGCGGAAGATGAGTTGCAATTCTATCAGTTAACTCTACATACCAGCCGGCAGGATTTTGATCCACGAGGAAAGATTGGAACAGTGCAAGGTGAGGAGTACAGGCATAGGGCTCACTTGGAAGATTTTTGGGCAAATGCTGGAGACGAAGCTGAGATTAGAAAAAGAATGTTTTCCAGGTTGCCTCTTAAATTAATCAGAGAATGTGAAGTGGTCCCAGTGCCAGATCAAGTTGAAGAAGATGCCAGGCTTATTCATCCAAATTATGAATCGATAAAGAACACGCCGATCCCACCACCAGATTGGGCTGAACCGGAGATTACGGACTTAGACACTTTGTCTATTCCCGTCTTGACTTTTACAAGGACTTGGGTAGAAGAGCACGTTCGCAGATTGAGGAGAAGATCAGTTGCCCTCTCATACAACCTCATGGGTGATAGAAGGCCACCGGTGTTGGCAAAGAGGAAGAAACAAACTGCCCAGGCTGTGGAGCCACCACAGCCGGAAGAACCTATTCAGCCGGAACCTCAAAGATCAGAGGATACATCATCTACTCCGTTGGTGACCCATTCCTCCAGCGTGCGCGAAGTCTCACTGTTTGTGGATCAGAGGGTTCGAATGAATGAAGCACCAGAGGTTGGAGAAGTTAACCAGCCAATGCCTAGAGAAATGGACAGTCAAAGTGCTAATATTCCTGAAGGTGCCAATCAGCCAGATGAAGGGGAAGAGACAGAAACAAATACTCACTTTGACTATGAGCTTGAGACAGCTTTCGAAGAGGAAGACATCATAGAGTCAAGGGTTGGAGCTCGTGAGGAGAGTGATCAACACATTGAAATAATTGAGCCTCAGCAGAATATTGCTCGGGAGGAGGTCCGTGAAGTGGAGGCAACTGAAGAGCAGCCCCTTATTGTTTACGACGTTCAGCACAATTGGCTCTCACATGCAATAAGGAGGGATCAGGACGATGATGCTGATCTGGCAATTGAGATGGAGGAGCTTCTAAATAGAACAAGTCACCAAAAAGGAAGAGGGCGAGAAAGTATTCGAAAATGGAGACTAATCAGGCTGGTTCACGCACCCTCCATATTGTCGTTCCAAGGGAGGATCATGATTTGAGTGACGCAATGCCAGAGAATTACACCATCACCACAATTGATTTGGGACGTCCTTCTGGAGTGCAAGTGGTTGAAGAAGCTGAAAGCTCATTCCAAGCGTTGAGGGACAGGTTAGTGAAAAAGGAGGGAAAGTATAAGAGATTGAAGAAAGAGCACAAGGCCTTGGTTGAATATGTGCAACATCTAGCACGTCCGGGTGCTTAGGAGAACCCAGCAGTAGAACTTCCACCGGAGTTGCCACGAGAACCAATCAGTGGGCTTGAAGAAGTGAAGAGGGCTGTCCGAGAGGGAGATAAATGGATAAGCAGTGTTCGCAGTAAGGCGGAGAAATTCATGGCTGACCTTGTCTCCTCTTTTCGAAGTGCATCTAGTATCCTTTCACGCTTAGATGGTGTTGAGCAAGCTTGGGGTGACACCCATATTTTCCAGGACAAGACTATTCCTCGCCTAGTTGTTCTGATGCATGTGCCTACACAAACTTTGATAAATGAAGGAGTGATCCAGGCTGGGGACAGGTATGACTTTCTGGGATGGCATTCGGCTGCATTCACTGGGAAGGGCTTCTTTGACACGGCAGCTACGGAGTCTTCCAAAATCAAAAAGGCGATGAGAAATATTCACGAGGGCATCCTCAACACATTGGATGCATTGTTCGCCAGGAGGCTAACTCATGAGGAGGTAGAGGTGGAAGGATTGAAGGCAAGGTTGCAGCCTTTCTTCTCTGAGATGAGGACGTTTTCCCAGCTTGACTTTGAAAACATCTCTACGTTTTCAACAATTATTCAAAGCACACAGGACTCTATTGAGACTTGGAGAAAGTCTTGTGATCGATGGGAGCAAATGGTGGGTATCCTTGAATATCAACTCAATCTTACTCCGTCGATTTCTGAGGAGGAAGTTGATTCAGTGCTGGCCCGATTCATAGCTTACGCGGTCAGAGAAAAGAGCAATGGGAATGCGGTTATGGACGAGAATCTTCTAGAAGGATAGTGGGCATTAATTGCCCATGGTGGTCAAGGAGGAATCTGCTATTTTTGGGATCATTAATGACGCCACTCCTCCACCTTCTGGCGGTTTTTAGGGTTATTCTTGTCTAGGGCTGAGGTGGCTCGATCTGAGCCCTCCATTGTAATTTGATCTGGACCATCCGTTGAGATTGGCCAGCTATATAAAGGGGAGTCCCCTCATTTGTACACTAGTAGTTAGCAATCAGTTGATATCAGAGCAGAATAGAGAGTAGACATTTTTGGAGTTAGAATAGTTTTCATTGCATTGTTTGAAGGAGAAGGGGAATTCTCCCTTTGAGAATTTTTGTAAGAGATTGTCACGAAAGCTAATCATAATAAAAGCATTTCATTGATGGTGAATTCAACTTTTGTTGTGAGTAGTTTGTGAGGTTTCTTCTTCCTTTGACTTCAAGTAGGATTTAATTTTCATGCTAATAGTTAGTTATGGGTGTTTATGTTTGATGTAAATGAGCTTCTTAAGTCCATACCACTAACAATCTTACTGATGGTAAGTTTGTCCTGCGTGGTCAACTGGAAAACTTTTATACTTAACTTCGATCAAGATTCATGTGTAGCTATGCATCGTTGTGATGGTACTTGCATTATTGAATCGTGATTTGAACATCCTTTTTCTCCTTTGAAGATTGCACTAACCTTGTTGAAGCTGTCCAACAAGAGGCTAGATAACGTTTGGTCGAAGTTCATTGAAATTAAGCTTAACATCCTTTGCATTTAGGTTAGAATTTAGATCCTCGAAATCTCTGCAGCCATTCAATTCCGCACACTTTTGGTTAGTTTTAGGAAACTCGCACTTCAAAGCTAAATCATTCACACGAAAATCCCCTTCAAAGCATATATCTGTTGTTTATTGCAAGTATCCTGAACAATTGTGTAAGTCCCCTCGTAAGAACAAAGCAAAATCACATCAACCAACTGAGGGTATTCAAGCATTTCGGAACCTTGGAGTTGAATGTGTGATCTATCTTGCAATCTTAGCACTGAATACTTTGATCAAGAGAGAATGGAGTAGCCCTGGACAACTTGTTCTGGCTGATTGAGGTCACAAAAAATCACATCACAGCTTGGAAAGGGTGTATGACCTTGAAATTAGGAAACTTGATGTGAAGAATGCATTCCTCTATGGTGAAATAGAAGAGGAGTTATATATGCACTAACCTGAAGGTTTTGGAAAAATGGAAAGAATATTTATATTGTAGATTTAGAAGTCTGTATGGGCTCAAACAAGCCCCACAATAGTGGTACCTAAAGTTTGATTCCTTCATGACTGAGCATCATTTCACACAATGTGAATTTGATTTGTGTGTCTATTTCAAGGTGTTAAACAATGGTCAGTTTATTTTATTGTTGCTCTATGTTGATGATATGCTAGTGACTAGTACTAGCATGAGTGTTTTTCATGATTTGAAAAAAAATTGTCTCAAAAGTTTGTAATGGAGGATTTAGAGGCAGCGAAGAGGATTCTTGGTATGACCATAATCTAAGATAGAAGAGAGAAATCAAATTGTCACAAGAGAAATACATTGACAAGGTTTTGGGAAAGTTTAATATAAAGAGTGCTAAGGTTGTAAGCACTCCACTTGCTAATCACATTTTTTATCCTCCAAAATATGTCCCAAGACATAAGAAGAACAAGAAGAAATGAAAGGTATCTCATGTTCATCAGTTGTTGGGAGCCTCATGTATGCCATAGTATGCACTCATCTTGAAATTGTCCATACAGAGGGAGTAGTGAGCAGATTTATGAGTAATCTAAGTAAAAATTATTAGAAACTAGTTAAGTAGATCCTATGGTATTTGAAGGGCACTTCAAATTATGATTTGTGCTTTGGTGGGAAAAATACATAGCTAAAAGGTTTCATTGATTCTAATACAATCAATGATTTGGATAAATGAAGATCAACTAAAGGTTAAATGTCTTTACATTTGTTAGGGTAGTGATCAGTTGGGTTTCTAGATTGCAACAATTGGTTACACTTTCCCCTATCAAGGTCGAATACATTTCTCTCACTGAAGGTGTAAAGGAAATGATATGGTTGCATCGATTATTAGGTGAATTGGGATGTAAACAATATATTTTCACTCTCTTTTGTGATAGCAACAAGGCTATTCACTTGGCTAAGAATGCAACATTTCACAATCAAACTAAGAGTATTGAGTTGTGATATCACTTCATCCGAACTGTTATTGAGGAGGGAAAACACAAAGATGAAAATATCTGTACATGAAGGTGAATCTAGCTGATCCATTGACAAAGGTACTTTCGAGGGAGAAGCTCAAGTTTCGTAGGGCTTCTTGTCACATCCTATTTAATTAGTTTCTCTTAATCACTTAATTACTATATTAATTGCTTAATATCAAGTGATTAAGAAATACAATGAGGTTACACTAATTTTTACTTGAAGGATAATATTTAGAATGCTTATCATGATGATGATGATTAATTATGTGTTCTAATTCATAAGTGTGTCATGAATTGTTGATATTTTCTCATATTGGAGAGAGAGTATCTTTGAGGAAAAGGTTCTAGTCAGTGAAAGGTAACATGTTACAAAACAAGAATGACCTAATCATCTAAAATAAGATTTGACCAAAGATATTATGAAAAAAAAAAACCTTGTGAATGTAAATTTTGTTACCAACAAGAAACAGCTATATCACTTCCAATTGTTAATTTAAACAGTTAAATTTTTTATAAATATAAAATAGAATTTCTATTTTATATTAGAAAATGTATCTTTCTTTTTCATTCAAAACAAAGAAATGTGGAATCTCTCTGTCAAATGTTTTATTTTCAACGGCTGTGAAATTTCTACATGAACGCGTTCAATGTATTCTCTCCACTCTTATTTTCTTATCCAACCAACCCTCTTTTTAGGTAAAACTTCTCAGTCAATAATCACGATTTGACATATGAAGTCAGTCATTGGTATTTGCATATGAATTCAGTCAAGGAATGGAACGCACAAGGTTTTGTGTTGTATTCATTGAATTTTCTGTGTGTAGAAAATATCATGATTTGCTGAAAGTAATTGAATGGTCATTTTCTGACATATTCTCAGTCAATAATCAAACATTTACTGAGCTGGAATTTTCAGTATGAATTCCATTCAAAATTGATTAATACAGATGCGATGCCATTTCAAACCTCGTGATGTAGAATATATAGAGAGTAGTAATGTTCAAAGTTTGGAAAATTCGCAGAAGTAATTGAATGATATTTTTTCTTTGACATGAAAGGATGTTTAATGTATTATTCAATTTGAATGGAGTATCCTGTAAGATTTTATCTTCTACCGGAAATAAATTATCAACAGAAAATATCAATGACTTTTTTTTTTCTATTAAATTCATTAAATTTTGAAGTGTTTAAATTAGTAATTGGAAGTGATATAAATGTTGTTTGTTGGTAACAAAAGTTTGTATTTACAGATTTTTTATGTATTGTCTATAAAATTCTTATTTGAGAAGTTCTTTTAGGTTATTTTTTGTTTCAATTTTCTTTATATGATGTGAAAGAATTGTAGTAATCTTGTTGGATGCTATCTACAACATCTACCTACAATATCTTGGTTATCTGTACGAAGAAATTGTGTCAATCACTATTTTATATTTATTAATTTTTAAAAATCATCTTATGAATCTTGTGCCATTATTTGAGATTTGTATATAGTTTCTTTCCAAACAAAATATTAATTCTATGAAAGATTTTTTTTCTTTAGTTACTTTTTAAAGAAACACACAAAGCTCAAATGCCTTTTTCAAATTAGATATTTAATTTTAAAGTATCTAGGTTCAACATGTTGTATATATATTAGATCTATAGAATTTGATCAATTGACAAGTTCTATTTAATATGTAATTACAAAGTTGGCTTGTTTCTCATTGTAATCATTTTTTACTTCTATCTGAATGATGAAGATTTATTGTCAATATATTTTAAAATAATTAAAAAAATCTAATTACTTTTGTAAATGACAAATGATTCAAGTATTATGTTAAGAAATATAAGTATATAAGAAAAATCATCTACAAAAAATGAATGGAAAAACATTAATCTTATACAAATGTTGTGGTTTCCTTATTGATTTCACATGGCAAAGAAAATTTTAATCTAAAGATGGTAAGAGAAAATATTAAATTTACTTTAAGATTAATCACTATAAAACACCATCTCTAATTAAAAGATAAAATAAAACAAAAATATATAATATAATAGTTGATAGTACAACATGAAATATAATAGTGTTCACTAAAAGAGAATATGATCAATCAATTCTTAGAAAGAAAACATATATGCAAAAAAAATAGAATATTTAACTACTTTAATCTTGTGAACATATCAACAGTATATAAATATGAAATACAGTAAAGATCTATGTCCAAAACACAAGTTCTTAAATAATGATTACATTTGGTATATATCTTATTTTTCATGTTTAAAGTTATTGCACATCATGGTAACATGAATGGATTAAATTTATTGAACATCGTGTATACAATAAAAAAATTAAAGTTCAATAGGAATTATGGTAACATGAAAAGAGATGCTTGAGATAAGATATAGTAATAATTGAAATATTTGACCCTCTAAGAATAATTATCTATAAAGAAAGTATTCATGTACTATTAACATTGAAATGATGTCTCAAGAAATATGAGATATAAAACCTATGCATTTAACTCTCTTTTTATCATATAATTCCATGTTTAAGAATCTCAAAATTTTGAATAAGTTTATGTTCAACATTATATTTTAATACTTCAATTTTTATTTTTTTCAACCGAAATCAAGAGTTTAACCCAACGAAGTTTACAAAAGGATCATAAAATTTGTGTACTAAAATAAAAAAAAGATGCTCCTAGCAGCGACAAAAGGAACGTGTCTATCTTGACGTCTCGTCCACAGAGCTCGTTGTCAGCCAGCAGCAACAAAACACGTATTGTTTTCTCAAAGTGTCAGAAAAGAGGAATCCTTGCTATCAACAGAAACTGTTTGTAATTCATTTGTTTGGTGTACTAAACCTGTGCTCTGGAGCGCATTCCTTGTTGTTCTCAAACTGTTGTACTATAGTGCATATGTATCCCCAACTCTATCTCCACCAGTGCTTCTTGTCGTCTCGTGATCATAAAGTTTCCAAGGCGGCCTATTGGAAATAACTGTAGTTGAAGTCAACTTTGTTTTTGATACCCTTACCTCTACCAGCAATACAGAATTTAAAAACTGTGGAATAAGGTGGAAGATTAGTTTTTCTAAAATCTTTTTTCTACAGATAGGCGATTCAATATTCTTATGGTATGAAGATACAATCCAGCTTCTAAGTTGGTTGAATGTATTTCTTCCATTCGATCAACCATGGAGAGAGGTGATTCAATTCGTAGCCATGGGTATGAGAGTGACTTGCTGGAGCCACTTGTAGTCAAGCAGGAAACAGTTGCACTTGAAGATGAGCAGGATGAGGTGAACTGGAGTGGAGGTGTAGTATGGGAGGAAGTGAAGAAACAGTGCTTGATAGCAGGGCCTATGGTGGCAGTGAATTTGTTACAATATAGCTTGCAGGTGATATCTGTTATGGTGGTAGGGCATTTAGGGGAGCTTGCTCTCTCTAGTGCATCTATTGCTACTTCCTTTGCAGGTGTCTCCGGGTTCAGTTTGCTGGTAGAATTTGAAAACCTTTCTTTGCTTTTGTTGTAAGAGTTTATGGTTTGAATACTTTTATGAGATTCTTTTCCTTCTTAAGTTCCCAAAAAGAAAAAAGCGTTAGAAAGAATGAAAAATTAAACCATTATCCAAGAATCTGGACTCTTTTCCTTCCAGGTAGACTGGTGTCCTTAAATGCTTAGAAGCGCTGAGCCCTAATGTACATGATTCCATAGATTTGGAACTAGCAACTTGCCCTTGTAAATTGTAGAATCATAAGGCATCGAAAGGTTCTGTTTTATAGATAATGAATCATGCAACCTACATTTGATAACATTTTTGGTTCTGCAACTGAGTAAGTATTGTTAAAATATTCTGGTAATTTCTACCAGCTGTAGGTTAAGTTTTTTATTTATTTATTTTTACTTATATTTTATGTCGGCTAGGGTTAGGTAATTTCTAGAAGTTTAGGGTTAGGTAAAATAATAAAAAAATATGTCGGCCTATATTCTAGAATTTTCTTAATGTATGTAAAGTTTTCTATATAAAGAACTCGTGTAAATATTTTTCACTCAAGCAATGTGAAAGAAGAATTTTGTTATTGTGCAGCAGCACGAATATTTTATTTTTTTCCGCTTAATTTCTTTGCCTCTGCCCGCTATCAGAGTGGTATCAGAGCCAGGTTAAGAAGCAGGAAAAAGAGCAGATTTGAGGATTGCTGAAGTTGCATGTTTATTTTTGGTGAGCAGAATGTTGCCGATTAGTCAGTCAATTGAGTAAGCTACATTTTTATTATATATCATATTTTTATTGATAGCAAAAACAAAAAGGAAGAAATTTAGGGTTTACAGATACTATTTTAAAATATGGCGTCAAGTAGTGTGCAAACTCAAATTCCAATATTTTCTGGTAAAAATTATGATACTTGGTCATACAGAATGAAATTAACATTTAATTTTGAAGATTTATCAGAAATAGTTGAAAATGGTTATACAGAACCACAGGATGAGTCTACTTTGAGCACTAATGCAAAAAATAAGTTGAGTGAAAACAGGAAAAAGAATAAAAGGGCTTTGCAGATAATTGGACAGGGATTGGATGATTCAGTCATTGGAAGGATTAAGCCAGCCACTATAGCCAAGCAAGCATGGGATATTCTGGAAACAACATATCAAGGTACAAGTAAGGTAAAACTTTCCAAATTGCAAGGACTCAGGAAAGAATTTGAAAACTTGCAAATGAGTGATTCTGATTCAGTAGATCAATTTGAAAATTGTGTTATGAATTTGGTTAATCAAATAAGGATGAATGGTGATGAACTAACAGATCAAAAGGTTGTAGAAAAGATCTTAAGAAGTATGCCTACTAAATTTGATACTATTGTTGTGCCAATTGAGGAAACTAAGGATTTGTCAACATATTCAATAGATGAGTTGTTTGGTACTTTGAAAAATTATGAGTTGAGATTGAACAGGAATAATAATACCTCATTGGAGAGTGCATTCAAAGCACAAATGACATTTGGCAGAGGCAGAGGAAGAGGAAATCTAGGATTCAGAGGAAGAGGAAGAGGAAGAAACAATTTTCAAAGGGAAGAATGGAAGAGTCCAGATCCAGGAGGATGGAGAAATCAAAGTTTCAATTCAAGGGGACGCTATAACAATCAAGCATCACAAAGGTATGACAAATCAAATGTTCAATGTTACTATTGCAAGAAGTATGGTCATATTGCAAATGAATGTCGAAAGAAGCAAGCTGATATGGGAAAGCAAACTGCAAATTTTTCTGAGAGTAATTCTGAAACATTGTTCATTAGTTGTCATGTAGCTCAAGAAAGTTCAAGTAACATTTGGTTTCTAGATAGTGGTTGCAGTAACCATATGACAGGAAATAAAGACTTGTTTGAAAGTTTGGATACTTCAGTGAAATCAGAAATTAAATTGGGAAATGATAATACAGTTGCAGTCATGGGTAAAGGTGCAATTAATGTGATGACAAAGCTTGGTAAGAAGTCTATTCCTGATGTTTATTTTGTACCTAGTTTGAAGCATAATCTCATAAGTGTGGGACAACTTTCTCAAAAGGGTTATAGAGTTGTTTTTGAAAATAATATGTGCACTATATTTGATATTCCTCCTAGTAATAAGGTGATTGCAAAGGTTGAAATGACAAATAACAGAATGTTCCCACTTCAAATGAAAAATGAATTAATGGAGAATATTGAAGCAAGTTTCAAGGCATCAAGTCAAGATCAAGCATGGATATGGCACTTGAGGTATGGTCATCTTAACTTCAAAGGATTGTGTTTATTGAAAAGGAAAGAAATGGTAAGAGGCTTACCCCCTATTGAAGCACCATTAAGTTCATGTGAAAGTTGTATTTTGGCCAAGCATCATAGAACAAGTTTTCCAAAGGGAATGTCATATAGAGCATGGGCACCATTAGAAATTGTGCATACTGATATATGTGGTCCAATGCAAACACCATCTTTAGGGGGAAGCATTTATTTTCTAACATTCATTGATGATTTTAGTAGGAAAACATGGGTTTATTTTCTGAAATATAAATCTGAGGCATTTGGAAAGTTCAAGGAATTCAAAGCATTGGTTGAGAAACAAAGTGGCCTACCCATCAAGGTATTGAGATCAGATAGAGGAGGTGAATTCAAGTCAAATGAGTTTTTGGATTATTGCAGGTATCATGGAATAAAGAAGCAGTTTACTACAAGTTACACACCTCAGCAAAATGGTGTTGCAGAAAGAAAGAATCGAACAATAATGGAAATGGCAAGGAGCATGTTGAAAGGAAAGAATCTACCTAATGAGTATTGGGCTGAAGCAGTAGCTTGCACAGTTTATATTTTGAATAGAAGTCCAACGAAGATTGTAAGGGACAAGATTCCACAAGAAGCATGGAGTGGTAAGCATCATAGTGTTTCTCATTTCAGAATATTTGGTTGTATTGCATTTGCACATGTGCCCAAGGAAACAAGAAGTAAGTTGGATGATAAAAGTGAAAAATGCATTTTTATTGGTTATGATGAACAATCTAAGGCATATAAGTTGTTTAATCCTATTACCAAGAAAGTCATTGTAAGTAGAGATGTTGTGTTCAAAGAGGAAGAATCTTGGGATGGAAACATAGACAAAACAATTACAGGTGTTGCAGCATTGCCATATAATGAACAAGAAGAAAAAGATCAAGAAAACCAAGGGGATCAATCAAATGAACAAGGAGGAACACCATCAAGAAGTATACAAGGAGAAATTGAGCAAGGAGAATCTTCAAGTCCACAAGTAAGTGATGAATCAAATCCTACACTTGCATCATTAAGATCAAAGCTTAAAAGCAAGAAATCTAGAAGTTTGCAAGAAATTTATGATCAAGGAGATAAGATAGATTTGCAATCAAATTTTGCTTTATTTGCTCAAGATCCTATTTATTTTGAAGATGCAATTAAGGAAGAACATTGGATTAATGCAATGAATGATGAAATGGAATCCATTGAGAAGAATGATACATGGGATTTAGTTGATTTGCCTAAGGAAAAAGATTGCATTGGTGTAAAATGGGTTTATAAAACTAAGTATAATGCAAATGGAGAAATTGACAAATATAAGGCAAGACTAGTAGCTAAAGGATTTTCTCAAGAATATGGAGTTGATTATAATGAAACATTTGCACCTGTAGCAAGACTTGACACTGTTAGAATGGTATTAGCTATTGCAGCTCAAAATGAATGGAAGGTTTATCAAATGGATGTTAAATCAGCCTTCTTGAATGGATATTTAGAAGAAGAGGTTTATGTGCAGCAGCCACCAGGATATGAAATAAAAGGTTATGAAGACAAAGTTTACAGGTTAAAGAAGGCACTCTATGGATTGAAGCAAGCTCCAAGAGCATGGTACAGCAGGATAGATTCATACATGATAAGCAATGGATTCAACAGAAGTACTAGTGAGCCTACTCTATACACCAAAGTCAATGAGCAAGGTCAAATTTTAATTGTTTGCTTGTATGTTGATGATTTGATTTTTACAGGTAATCTTTCTATTGACATGTTTAAATCAGCAATGAAGAAGGAATTTGAAATGACTGATTTGGGGTTGATGAAATATTTTCTTGGCATTGAAGTAACACAAAATGATAAGGGAATTTTCATTTGTCAAAATAAATATGCAAAAGATGTTTTGAGAAGGTTTAGAATGATAAATTGTAGTCCAGTTTCTACACCTGTGGCAATAGGCACAAAACTAAGTAGAGAAGATAATGAGATTGATTTTGATTCAACTATATTTAGAAAATTGGTTGGCAGTTTGATGTATCTCACAGCAACTAGACCAGATATAATGTATGGAGTAAGTTTGATTTCAAGATTTATGGATGCACCAAAGAATTCACATTGGCAAGCAGGAAAAAGATTATTGAGGTACATTGCAGGAACTATGAATCATGGCATATTGTATTCTACTTCAAATAAATTTCAGTTGGTGGGATATACAGATAGTGATTTTGCAGGAAGTATTGATGATAGAAAAAGTACATCTGGATATGCATTTCATCTTGGAACAGGTGTTGTAGCATGGGCATCAAAGAAGCAGCCTATAGTGACAATTTCATCAGCAGAAGCAGAGTATGTAGCAGGAACATCAGCAGCATGTCAAGCAGTGTGGATGAGAAGAGTCTTGAAGGATCTACTGCATGAACAAGAGGAGCCAACTATAATCTATTGTGACAACAAGTCCACCATTGCACTGTCAAGGAATCATGTTTTTCACAAGAGGACAAAACATATTGATACTAGATATCACTTTATTCAGGAGTTAGTGAACAATGGAGAAATCAATCTACAACATTGCAGATCTGAAGAACAATTTGCGGACATATTTACAAAGGCTTTAGCACAAGAGCAATTTGAATTTTTGAGAAGAGTTTTGGGCATTGTAAATATTAATATAGTTTCTGGTAGAAATTAGGGGGGAGTGTTAAAATATTCTGGTAATTTCTACCAGCTGTAGGTTAAGTTTTTTATTTATTTATTTTTACTTATATTTTATGTCGGCTAGGGTTAGGTAATTTCTAGAAGTTTAGGGTTAGGTAAAATAATAAAAATAACATGTCGGCCTATATTCTAGAATTTTCTTAATGTATGTAAAGTTTTCTATATAAAGAACTCGTGTAAATATTTTTTACTCAAGCAATGTGAAAGAAGAATTTTGTTATTGTGCAGCAGCACAAATATTTTATTTTTTTCGCTTAATTTCTTTGCCTCTGCCCGCTATCAAGTATTTCATAATGATGCACTGCGGAAGCAGGTAGCTCTAATAATAAGCAGTTCAACATGCACAATACTTAAAGGTTTTGAAATTTGCAATTGTATAAATCTTCTGGATTTGACTGAGTAAGTTTTTTCCACATTCAAATCCAGGAAATCATATGTCTGCAATGGGGTTTTAAGTGGACTTCGGAAAATGGCTGACCAACTTCCTTGGAAATACTCTTTACTGGGTTTGAGGCTTAGCTGACAATTGCTGCTATGATTGCAAGTGGGACATTCGAGTTCCAGTTAGATGGGTGAAAGAAACACATTACTACTTATGACTTATGAGACATGGGTTATTGCAAATGACGCGATATTGAATAGGCACTTGATCCCCAAAATATTATTTTGACAATGATGCACTGCTGAAACATTATGTGCTTAAAAATATTTGATAAGATCCCAAGTACGACTCAAATCATATGGCATAATTTGGATGTTCTTGTAGTTAGGCTGCACCCAGGTGCTAAATATACATTCTATGTCTGTTTTCAATAGTTTGCGCTGCAAGTTCTAAGAAATTTATCAGTGCTTTCTAATTTCTAAATGATTCATTAAGTTTTAACTTGTACTAGGGTTGCTCAGCAGATACAAATATCTTTACTAACTTTGATTCTGTATTGGACCTTTGAACCTGAGTTCTAAGCCTTAGAAAACAAAAATCAAACTTGATCTTTTAGATGCCCACTTGGTGTGAGAACAGAAGTTATTTAGAGGTTGGTAATATATTTTCATAATGTAATGTAAAGCTATAAAGCGAAATTAATTAATCCAAAGTAAATTTTTTATCTCTTACCCCATGAAATGAACAATAGTCAATTTGTTCCTACTCGAAAGATTTTTGCTGAAAACTGATTAAAAATGCAACTTCATTCGCTCTGCATATCTGCCGCACTGAATTGGCCATAACAATAATTTCAATAGTTATTATTGTTCAGTTCTTATTGTAGAGTTTTGAAGTCTACTATAAGCATATCTATTCATAAAAAAGTGAAGATTTAAGTTTTCTTAGAATTTATGAATGCATTGTTGCATAGGAGATCAACTGTTTTTCTCTTCATTCTGTACAGATGGGAATGGGAAGTGCATTGGAAACGCTATGCGGACAGGCCTATGGGGCAAAGCAATACCATCTGCTTGGGATTCATGTGCAGAGAGCAATTTTTGCTCTTTTTTGTGTGAGCATACCACTTGCTGTGGTGTGGGCATACATGGGCAACATTCTAATTGCATTTGGGCAGGACCCTTTGATATCTTTTGAAGCAGGGAAATTTGCCAGATGGCTGATTCCCAGCCTGTTTGCTTATGCAGCTCTTCAACCCCTTGTAAAATTCCTCCAATCACAAAGCATTGTCTTTCCTATGATGCTATGCTCTGCAATTACTTTGTGTTTCCATGTTCCCATCTGCTGGGCTCTGGTATTTAAAACTGGATTAGGTAATAAAGGGGCTGCCTTGGCAAGCAGCATTTCCAACTGGGTCAATGTGGCACTTCTTTTACTATACATTAAAACTTCACCTGTATGCAAGAGGACATGGACATCCTTTACAAGGGAGGCTTTGCATGATATTAAAGATTTTCTCAAGCTTGCCATTCCATCATCACTGATGATCTGGTATACTACTTAATCTCTTAGCAGCAAGATTTGGTCCAAGTTATCTATGTACTACTTCATCACATTTTTGTGGTTAATATACTTTCTTTAAAGTTTAATCCTTCTAGATATTCAAATTTCATAGCATGTGAGGAACAATTCAGCAAATAGACCAGATCCATGTTTGTCCATCATACTTTAACTTAACTGTATGTTGTTAATAATGCATGGTAGATTATACCAGAACGTTTTTTTAAACTTACTTTGTCAGTTCATTATTTTATGGCTGTCGACAGCATGGAGTATTGGGCCTTTGAAATGCTTATTCTCTTGGCAGGTCTGTTGCCGAATCCAAAACTTGAGACATCAGTTCTTTCAATCTGGTATGTATGTGTAATGTGAGAATTTTAATTATGAAGTGTGATCTCAGAAATTTAATCATAAATGTATCTTAGTATAGGAATTTTATAGCATCTACTTCATTTTTATCTGAGCTAGTTTTGATATTTTGCAGCCTTAACACTGCTTATCTAGCATATATGATTCCCTTTGGTTTTGGTGCTGCTGTGAGGTTAGTACATTTTACAGCCAACTAGTAAATTTCTACTGTTTCTGTAAGCCATTTGAAATTTTAATCTATTCAAGGATAAAAATTTAGGATATTAGATTGCCAAAGATCTAATCCAAATTATTTTCAATCAATTTTTTTCATAATGTTTGCATTGCAGTACACGAGTTTCAAATGAACTAGGAGCTGGACGCTCTCATGCTGCCCGCTTAGCAGTGTATGTAGTGTTCTTTATGTCAATCACAGAGGCAGCCATGATAGGATGCCTTTTATTCTCTATACGAAATGTTTGGGGTTATGCTTACAGCAATGAAAAGGAGGTTATTGATTATGTTGCAAGCATGATTCCACTTCTAGCAGCCTCATCCATTTTGGATGGAATCCAAGGCACTCTTTCAGGTTCAGATTTACCCTTTATAGTCATGTTTGGAGATACAAACATATTCATATTGAAGTCGTGATAGCATAATAACACTTTATGTTGAAGTAATGGTTTTCTGAAAATAATATTTCAATTTTCAGGCATTGCTAGAGGATGTGGTTGGCAAAAATTGGGTGCTTATGTTAATCTTGGGGCATACTACATTGTTGGCGATCCTATAGCTGTCCTTCTGGCCTTTCTACTGCACCTTGGTGGCAAGGTCAGCTACCCCAGTTACTGTTTCCCCATTGATTTGATTTACAAAGCTCTGAAATTTATGTATCCAATGCGTAAGAAATAGATTAAAACTTTGGTAAAAAAAACAGGTTTATCTTGCCTGTTAGAGTAAGCTTTTTGACAGATAAAGTATACAAAACCCTGCATTCTGAAAATAGAACAGTTATTGAAATTCTAGTTCTGATGTTCTAACTAGCTAGGCCATTCCCAGCGGCAGTCTGAGAATATAAATTATTTTTCCTGTTATAAGGCATGCTATGAAGCTAGAAATGGTTACAATACATTGCTAGGAATTAACTAATTGTAGGCATAGAGCTAACTCATATTATACTTCATTGTTTAGACTGCATCGCTACACAGTTGTAGACTAACTTCATCTGAATTCAAACTGCTATGTAGATGCAAACTATTTTCTATCACAAGCTTGACTTGGGTTTATTTAATATATAAAACCATAAAGCAATTGCCAAAGCAATAAACATGGAAGAGTAGAGAAAGCACACGAATCTCTGTAGGCTGCAGGCAAAAGCCTGGTGTTTACAAATAAAAGAATAGAATATTACTTTTTAACATGTGAATTTGTTGCTTATTCCAAATTTTTATGAATATTTCAGGGGCTCTGGCTCGGAATTATCTGTGGCCTTTCTGTACAAACAGTTTTACTATTTCTAGTAACTTTATGTACAGACTAGGAACAACAAGTAAGTAGCTCCAATTATTGGCTTATATGAGAAAAGAAGAAATGAATTGTATCCATCTTTTTTCAAAGCAATGCGGGTGTGTACGATTGAGATGGCACAGAAGAATGAATATCAATGGCACATAGCAATCTGTAATGAATCTTATTTATATCAGACTAATCTCAAATTTCATTTAAGGTTGAAGTTTATCTACATGATTTAACCATTTTGATCTGATGCACATTATGTACATTAATGGAATGTTTATGTCCACATGCACATAGCATCTAGACAACAGATTAGTTTTCTCTCAGATACTAAATCTACTATCTTTCTCTTTACAGTGTATTGATTTGGCCATGAACAATGAATGCTTGGTTTGAATATTATCCTTGGATGTAGTAATATACCTACTATATTCTATACTCACATGAATACTGGTTGTCTTATGGTTAGGCAAGAAATGCAAGAGACAGAGTATATGCATCATCATTACCCATAGTTACTGATAAAGGTATGTGCTTTTTATTCTGCTTTTAAGAGAACGCTGGTTTTTGGGAAATTCCTATTAAATCAAGAATGAAAATTCTGTCAGATAATAGACATGGAAAAAAGTATCTAAAGCAAAATGTTTTGATGTTTCAAAGCTGATAAATTACAAGGAAAATCAATTGCTGTACTGTTGTAGATTACCCTTAACTTATTGTCATGAATGTTTGTCATCAAACAGGATGATAAGAATTATCGACCTTGATGCTGATAAGTTTGATAATCAATTTTCAAACTCTTGAACACACAGTTGATTTTTTGGCTGCCTTCAGCTCTAAAATGGATCGAGGTACTCCAGCTGTAATGGCATTGCCATTATTAAATGAGATATTTTCCTTAATTTATTTACTATAGGCTTGATAGAGCTGGAAAATGCAGCATCATCTTTGGAGTGGTCACTTGCATCTTGCAAGTAAATAGCAAGTACTAATGTTGGCTGATAAGAAAAACTATTCAGTTTTCTTTTCAAATTCTGATCAAATTCAAATCAATGTTCACGAAGACCTGCTTCTCCAATGTGCTGTTATTCATCATCACTTTCTTAAGAAACTTTGAGCATTGACAATAATCTTGTTATATATTTGTATCATAAATCAATACCTTTGGAAACATGCAGATTGCTTTAGATTTCTTCAATCAGTAGAAATGTTCACATAAAAGATGTCACACTCAAGTAACTAGCATGATTTGATTTCCCATTACTCAGATGTTCTTTTAATAAGTAAAACCATACATTATAGATCTCTCTAATTACAAATATAAATCTGAATGTTGCAATACATTAAATGACTATTGCACTATGTATGCATTCAAGATGAGTCTGTTCAAAGTAAAATTGAGTGCAATGTAGTGGCAAGTTGTTGTTTGGGAACCTCAGGTGCTATGTTCAAATCCCTCTAGAGATGGTGCAAAAGTCCCCTAGGTTTGGCTTCCTCAGGTTTGATCAATACAAAAACAATATTGACATAACACATTAACAAAGCTTGGAGTGACAGATATAGACTAAGATGCAAATGGAGGGAGGACCAGTCCCCATATCTTTAGATTTCCATTGTCAAATGAACTTTTTTTAGTGAAGGAAGTATAGTGTTCATAGACAAGATAAAGAAACACAAACAATGGAGAACAAAATAAAATTTGACTAGAAAAATCCAAATAAAGAAGAAATCTTACAGCAAAACATTTTGCCTCAATGGTTATTATTTACGTGAACAAAATACCCAAACATCCATACAAGCTTTACAACTTTCAAACAGCACTTATTCAGACTCCAACTTTCTAAGACACTCAAGGCTGTAGCAATCCAAACCTTACTAAGCACATTCAATCCAAAATATTTTAATACTAGTATATTACCTATCTTAATGAACCAAGTGAACAAAATGCATTTTGCACTCTGTCATCCCAAGTAAAAGACTTACCATTTGTTATAGAATTTCTAGGCATTTATATTATATGATATGGTAAGGAAAAATTTTGTGAAGTTTTTACAATACTAAATTACCCCTAGAAAGTTGCTTGTTCCCTTTACAGTGGAAGGCATGTATCATTGCAAAATGACTTCCATTTTAGACAATGGATTGTATGAGTTATATGGGTTATTATTGCCTAATCAAATGTTATTAAGATATGCTGATATTATGATTGTTATAGGAAAAGTTATAAGGGAAGGTGAAAATAGGTATAGTTCATAAAGAGTATAAACATCTAAATCTAGGTTGTAAAGCAATAATTTAGTTTAATAATTAGAATAAATATTAAGAAGGTTTTTTTATTTTATTTATTTGATATAAATTAATTTTTAATTAATATTAAATTATTTATTTCTAATAAATTAAAATAATCAAAGTATAATTGAATTTATTAAAAATTTGTAGTTCAATTGGTTGAACACAATTGTTGAGGGTGATAGCATGTTTCTTGACTATGTCATTTATCCAAGTTGAAATCCTTTAAGGTGCAATAAATTAGGGATGAGGCTAGGATCATGTTTCAAACAAATTTGGTGGATTGGATACCCCTAAGTCCTTGGCTTTAAGCCAAAAGAAACTGATTATTATACAATTGAAATTCATGTTCCCAATATGAACAAGTTGCAAAAATGAATTGAGATTGTTATAAAACTCCTCATACATATACACATACATACATACATATATGACTTGAATTTTAATATTCTTAGACAATTAAATAAAGTTGTTATTATCTTTAATTAGGCTTTCGTAGTAAAGAAGAAAATGCATGAATTTTTAGAAAGGAAATTTTATAAAACCTAGGAAACCATAGAACACATTACACTTTTATACACAAAATATTTTGGTGATTTGAGCTTGGAGAAGAATAAAAAAGGATTGTTCTAAGATTTGAAGAGCTTTTGAAATAGATCAATGATTTTAGCATCAATTCAACATAGATTCTATTTTTGCATCAAAAGGTTTGATCTTGTGTATAAAATCCTCTTACATTTTAGTTTTATGTTCAAGTTTCATTGTTGAAACTAGGAATTTATTGAATTAGAAACTAGAAAAATCTAGAGAATTCAATTTAGAGAATCTGTCTAGTGCAAAGTAGAACTAAACATAGTGCATGTAGGAATATTTGATATTGTTTGAATTTGGAAATATGAACTGTGTTCAAACCTTTGATATGGAATTATGTAGGAAACAAAAAAGTGAAAAAACTATATTTTGATTTGAAACAATAATAAATGGAAATCAAATGAGGTTAATGGTGTGACCTATGGCTTCTTTTGTGCAGGAAAAGGGATTAGGCAAGCTAACCTCCTATCCCATATCTCTTCATTATGGTGGTAGATAGCTTAAGAAGGAATATTTTTAAACTTATCTAGGAAGGTGCTATCAAGGGAATCAAGTCTTCTACCTCTTTAAACCCCTTAGCTATCCACCAATTTGTAGATGATAGTATTCTCTTTTGAAGAGCCTCGGATGTTGAAGACAGGAAATGGAAGATATGACTCAATTACTATGCCTCCATTTCTAGACAATGCATAAAATTCACAAAAAGTATGATTTACTTCTTTACCACCACTCGAATTTTGCAAAATAAGGTGACTATTATTCTTGGTTGTGAAAGTGCCCCTATCTCGGCTATCTATCTAGGTCTTCCTCTAACAGTCAAAGAAGTCACCCCCAATTTCTAGAATTTGGTGTTGGAAAGGTTCCAAAAAAAACTTGTTGGTTGGAAAGGTTCTATCTTGAGTCATGCGAGAAAATTACAACTCCTTGATGTTGCTCTCCAAGGGATTTTTGTTTATTTCCTCTCCTTATTCAACTTGTTACACCCCATCTTGTTGTTACTGATTTACTTTTACCTTCACGGGTAAATAGGTTAGTAAATGCAATCATGAGTTTGATATGCTTGTTAAAAGAATGGAATAATAGAATAAGTATTATGTGAAAGTATTGATAAATGCTTAATATAGCTTTGAAGAGTAAATATGCTTACATTTATTGCTTTATGAATATGCTTAAGTTATGATGCATATGGATTTATTGTGAATGTCTAACTACCATTGCAAGTGTGCTAAGTTGGTTGTAGGGACAGGTTCAATCCTCCAGGCGAAGGGAAGTATCAATCAAGAGAAGATCTTAGTTGGGTAACCAGTAATGTAACCTATCTAAGCTTACACACACTCACAATAGAATGATTGAGCCAATTCAATATGTTGGGAATAGGTTTAAGTCACCCTTAGTTTGATGTGTCTGCATTAGTAAAGGTCTTGTTTACTATTGAGTGCATTATTGTGTGATGTTTATCTATTTAAGCTTGTGAGTTCTTCCTTATGTTACTATGCTTGACTGTTTGGTTGAATGAGTGTTTGGGATATATGCCTATATGCATATATATGCACATGTCAATATATTCATACGTTGGATATAATGGGATGTCCGTATGAGTATGAAAACATATGTATAGATATGCATATGTGTATATATGATGCTATTGTGTGTATAATCACGTGTTCATAATCATTCGATATCGAATGGATTACTTGACTATCATATTGCTATATAATGTATATGCTTGTATATATATATACAAATACACTCGTAAGAATTAATGCTTATTAAATAAGTGTACATATATTTAAGTATGTGTATGAATATACACACACATTATTATTTATGGAATATGATAATAAAAGTTATACATCTGAATATAGAATGGGAATATATTATGAGGATAAGAATATATATAGCTAATAGGGTTATTATGTGAATGTTAACTTATTTGTATTCATTTGTATATCAAGTGTATATATATACTTCATTGGCATATGGTATATATGAATATATATTAAGCACACACACACACACACACATATATCTGTGTGTATATGTAAATATAATTGTATGCTTTGAAGTCAATAAACATTAGCAAGCTTTGAGGCCAATTTATTAGCTAATCAAAGGCCACGTATATTATACTTGTGACTATACTATTAAAGGTTGAATATTACTCTTGCTGCCCACACATTTAGAATGAGTATTCTGCAAAACAATTCATAGTCATGAAGTCGATATATTGAGACTTAGTCAATGCCTTATGTGGACACATCTTGGACTTAATAAACTCTTAAATGCCATTTAATTGAGTTAAATATCAACAACAAATAGAAGCATGCAATATTATGTATAGTAGGTCAATGAATTGGTCAAACTGATAAATGAGATGAATTGACTCGTGCAAAGACCAAGTCGACATTCAAGCTATATGTTATATATTTGTTATTGATTGATTCAACAAGTGAAAAACCATTCCAACTCTATAGGGGGTTTGCACTTTATTTGGTGCCACCTTATGAATCCTACTTGTTGTAGATGTTCATTGTGAAGGAAATTTGAATTACACCTTTTTCATCATGTGCTGACTTGAAATGGTCTTATACTGTTGTCATTAAAAGAAGTCGACTTGTAGCATTGTTTTGCTAATTATGTTCTTCTTTGTGCGCCACCTTTTAGCTAAGTTGAGTGAGTGGCTATGCATGGTGATTGTTGTCAACACTCATTCCTATTCTGTAGGATGATAAGCATCTTTGCTACTGTATAAATAGTAGAGAAAAATCACTCATTTTGGATGCATTTTATATGCATTATGCTCAACATTTTATACATTTTGCTCTGCAATTCTTCTTTGCAATATTCTACTTTAAATTTGAGAGAGAGAGTGCTTTGAGTATTGGTGAGAGTATTTTATTATAGTGAGAGAAGTATATTATCAACTTGTGAGATAAAGGTTATTGTGGCATCACTTGAGAGGTCAAAAGCTAGTGTTCTTTTGGAAAGTTGAGTTACAGCCAGTCGATTGAATAAGCGAATATAGGCATGGGAATAGTCTTCCCTTATTTGTCTTAGCTTTTGAAAGATTATTTCATGATTACTTTAAATTGTCTATTGTGAATACTTGCATTTAGGGAAAAATAGTTTTGCTTTGAAAATGAATTAGAAGCTATTATATTGTTTTGTGATGTGCTTGTAGTTACTCTATGATAGGTGGATTTGTTTGTCATAAGCATTATTATTATACTAGATATGATTATACAAGGGTAGCTTAAGAGTTACTTATAGCTAGGTTATTTGAATATACTATATGGCTAGTGGAATACTCTGGGGATAAGTACTTGAATACTCGTTGATACCTATAGGTTGGGAATAACATACTAGTTTGGGTTGTACGCTCGATCTTGATTGGAATATATGAGGTTAGAGTAACTTATATAATCAGGTCAGTCATTGGTTGATGACTTTATCCTAAGTTTAGGATCATGTAACAAGGTTAAAACCCACCTAGGTGATTAAGCCTAACCACTTGAGTTTATGGAAATCTATATGTTTAGAAACATAGGTTGAGTTAAATTAGTTACTTGGTTAATTTCTTTACACTCTTAAAATGAAGTCGCATTGCTGACAAGACTCTACTTTTAATAACTCTTTTATTAAGGGATTACACTCTCAAAGAGAAGAACCTATTTCTATGATTATTCTTTGATTGAGGTCAATCATTGATGCGGCTATTCTCTTTATGAGAACCACTTGCAAGTATGATATAATACTGATTGGAGTCGGTCATTTATGAATAATTAATCTATGAATAGAAGAATCTTATATAGATACACTCTAGATTATAAAGTTATACTTGGAACTAGATTTTCTTTTGTAGTGAATGGCTTGTCTATGTAAAGTTAACTCATGGACTAGGAAAGCTCTTATATTATATACCAAGGATGGGAATATCCATAAGATACCATAGAGTTTTTGGAAAGGGAAATAGGTTATTTATGAGGTTAGGGATTACCTAGGGTTCAAGAAATTACCTTAGTATATGAACAGTCAAGATCCAAACCAAGCTTTAGAAGTGTACATGTGAATAGAATGACCTTCATTTTAAGTACTGAGTGATATATTCACTTTGGCCAAAGTAGTGTAAGTAGCCACCATTTTCATTTTCAGTTCACTGTGATCCATTTGTATGCATGCTAGTCCTAGATTGTGGGTTTACAAGTTCTAGTCATGTAGGACACAACACTTAGCTCAGATAGGCTATTGATACGAGGTTTACCAACCAATCTCTTCATTGAAGGGTAGGGCCATCTATCAAATGATAGATGTGCGGGGGACTACATATAAGTTTGTGGTTGGCGTAAAAGTGCTTGAGTGATGCTTCTCCTCATTAGTTGGTGACTGAGGTTTGTGGATGTTTGTGCCAATATTAGGGACAATTGGAGTATTTGCACAACGAGTAAGGACTTTCAAAATATATGCACCGATGCGGCAACATCAGGACTAGTTTGTATAGCTATTTCCAGAAAAATCTCATAGGAGTTATGTATATATCATGTACCCATTTATATGGAAGAATGTAATCACAAATGATATACTTGAGTTCAATCAATATGACATCTATGTTATGGGAAGATTTGTGAAATTACAATGGAATGCAATGGAAGTTTGGAAATAGTGTTGTTTCAATTATGCATGAAATTTACATTATGGAAAGAAATTTTTTTATTGCTATGTTATGACTTCATGGTTTTTTCACTTGAGGTTAAAACATTGGAGATTTTACTGAGTAGAATATCAAGGTTGCTACACAACTAGATACATAGCTGAAAATCTTGAAAGAATCCAAAGAAACTTCCTCTGGTCTGGTACAAAGTGTTGGAAACTTGCAGCCACTTAAAGACAATTTCCAGATAACCCAAAAGAGAAATCTATGCAACTAAGTATTTAGAATCCACATGGAAGAGAATAGAAAACATACCCATGAAAATATGACACAAGATATACCTTGAGAAAACCCTCAAGAGGGAAAAACAAAGCCTCTAAAAGCATCCATCTCTCATGTATTATTCAGCAATAAAGATTTCAATACATCTTTAGATTCTCCATGAACACCATCAAAGCAACAAGCCCTCTCCAAGCAATCCATGTGAACAAGCATGCAACCACACATCCCATGCCATGCTTCAAACCCTCACAAATGCTAACCAGAGCTTAACATGCAAACTTACCTACCTAAACAACTACCCTTGTGGTTGCTTTTATAGAAGCAAGCTCCCACAAAACCACCAAATGGTATTACATAAAACCATGTGACTAAAACCATGAGATTACAAAACCATGTCCCTATATTTAATATTGGGTACTTTATTTATTTATTTTCTCCAATATTAAATAATTACATTTTAGCAACTTAACTTATGTCCCAATGTTACATGCAACATAAAGTGGCCCCAAGAATAATTACATTAAATACAATATGCAAGGTGTAAAACACACATTTTTCTAACATTCTCCCACTTTTTGTACATACATTGCATTAGGGGAACAAGTAACCTCTAAACATGAATCAAACGAACAATCCATATAGCCACATATACCATCATGGAATCAAAGTGCTCCATGTGCTCCATCAAGATACCTGCAACAAGAATCAAAGTGACCACCATCCCAAGCATGAATTCTCTCATCCTCCATCATGCCAATGCATAAAGATAAGAAGCCATCCAATAGAGAAGCCACACAATCTATCACAATGAAGCATAAGTCCTGCTCAACCGATATGATCCCAAACACATACACTCAATCCAAAGGTAACAATATGCACCAGTAGTCGTCAAGATACACAAAACCATAGCTGAAATAACACCCAAAACAAGTGTCAATACATCCAACTATCCATACCTCCAAGGTATACAAAACATAGTAAACTCATTCCATAAACATATACACCCATAAACTACAATCATAAACTCATTGTGCAAAACCTGTCAAAGAATGGCATACACATCCAAGAGCTCCCACTGCATGGGTAATGAAAATATAAAAAAGATCAAGGCATACCAATTCTACCAATATCATCATATAGAAAGTGTAAACAACATCATGTAAAACCAAGGAATCATCCACAATGATATGCAAATGGCCTGTAAATCAATAACCTGTAAGAATAACTCTCACCACAAGTCTCCATAGCTCTCCCAAGTTCTCCACACCCAACAAAGGAAAAAGATAAAGGAATCTCCATGTAATCACCCAAGAACATAAGTGAAAATACATGACCACAAGCTAGTGATCACAATAGCTCCAGCTAAACCTCAAACCAATGTAATGTGAAACCAAACATCTAGGAAGATAACCAAGACCAAAGAGAGAATACTTTGCACATCATATAGCTATAGAAAAATCTCCTACATACACCTCTAAATGCCAACTATGTCAAAAATGATATCCTCCACAACACCCCAAAAGAAAATTGATAACAACAACCAACTGTTCAATCACCAAGATCAAACATAACATATGTATCATGTAATCAACATGGATGTAAGCCTCTCATAACCAAAGAATCTAATCAAACTAAATCCATTCCCAATGAAGGAAATAAGCCCAATACATCCCCTAAACTCATCATCAATGAAAGTAATCACAATTCATAAGGAGATAAACATTCCAACACTCCTCAAATGAACCCTCCAAAACCATATATCCATAGCTCAAGATCCAAATGCATGAGAATATAAAGCATAAAACATAAAGCACCTAAAAGTAACACTGAGCAATACCTCTCAAGTGAAACTACCGAGAAGACCAAGAGTGGGGAATGGGAATTCTCCTCCAAGATATCCAAGTCTTCATGACTCATCCAAGAACACTCTCCTCATAGGCCCATGTTGAACTCACATCCAACCAAGGTGTAGGCTCCTTGGACTTCTTGCTGAAATATCATCAAGAGTAACCATCTTAGCACATGTCTCTAACCATAAGAGAACTCAAGCCTCACCTATGTCTCCAAGTATCCATGAGTACCTGTAACCAACCAATCCATGCCAAACTCCAAATGCAACATAGCACCATCATGAAATAATCAAGAAAATGATAAATGTGCCCAATAACAAGAGAACCACACAAGATCAATGCCAAAGCTCTAATCATGAATCAGTAACATAAACATGACAACATGATCTAACACCTCCTCATAGGAGATAACATACAACAATGCATACATCCTGGTCTCAAGAGAATGAGTACCATGCCAAAACTCTAACACGTGATAAATAATAAACCATGATATAATACCATAACGCCCCAAACCAAGAATCAACATATGTAATCAATATGAATCAAACCATCCCTTGTAAATGAAACCAAAGATGCCAATGAACCATTACTGCATAAAAGTAGAATCCAAGAGTCCATCCATGACACCAACAATCACTGCAAAAGACCATCCACCATCAAATGGTGAATCCACATCACTGCCAACAACTCCCACTGAACTATGATACCGAGTCACACATGGCATCGTGACTACCATCCTCTCCATGAAGATCATCTAGGTCTACACACACAACGGAAATGTCAGTAACATAACAAGTAGAACCAAAATATCCAAGCCAAGAAGATACCTACAACCGCCAAACCATCACTATCAAAAGCTCCCACTAGAAATTGTAATCAAGCTATCCATGACATCATGATAACAATCTCCTCATGAAAATCAACCAAAGGACCTCACATTTTTCAAAGAACTCAAATATAACAAAAGCTCCCAAAAGGAAAAGTAAAACCATGATCCTCATACCACAAAGATACACCGCCACAACCATAATCAGGAACCAATCCAACACCACCAACAATGCACCTACATAAACCATCATGACATGCCAAAGTATCTAAAGCACAATTAACATCCATGACACCATGATCACCACCAAATGTACCAACAACTCAACCCAACCATGTCCCACATATATCTACATAACATAGTCAACTACATAGGTCTCACATCATGACTATACCTGGTAATTCCATCTCACCTCCTCAACATGACAACAAAACCAACAAACCAAGTGACTAGATCAAGCCACCAAAACTGAACATGCATCAACACTGAAATATCAATGGGCAAAGACAACCCATGTCCAAGTCATAAATGCAACATGTAAGTATAGACCACCTACAACATTGTACAACTTGTAGATACAACAATGAAACATACAAATCCAACCATATACTGATAACCATGTCAAATGAGAGAATAATATGAGATGTACAACTAAGCATACAATGAATCCAACATCAAATCTCTTAGATTCGACAATCCATAAGCTCATAGTATCACTATAGTCAACAAAACCCATAAACAGCTCAGGATAGAATATCAAAAAATAAATCATGTCAAAAGAACTCCAAACCTTATCCACTATGTAGTTCTCTGAAAAATCTTTCCGTTGATTATTTGAAGTCCAAAATTTGACTCTGTACGCACCTGATATGCCCTCTCAAAGCTCAAAACAAACACTTGACTTCCAACATGCAAAACACTATCAAAAATGTAAAATATTAGAAAATCACTAGCACCACAGTGTAGAGCATCCAATCAGCTTTCCAACAAGTCTAAGAAGAGAAAAAAGGGACAATCTAGGCGAAAGTTATGCCCCTCTAAAGTAAAACATCAGTTTGCATGTGAGGCAAAATTCTTTTTAGGTGGCTGGGCGGCGACCCCACCTGGGTAGCGCCACCCACCTGGTGGCAGACTCGAAAAAATTTTAGATTTCAATTAAATTCTATTTGCAAATTAAAATGGGGTCAACATTTTAAAATACTTGTGGCATTTTAATTTCCATCGGTAGATTTTACAAATGTTTTTTTTTTTTTTAAAGTATTTTTTTTAAGTTTTGAAACCCCCGGAGGGGTGAGGCGGGGCCCGCCCAGCAGGACGTCGGTGGTACCCTACTAGATAGGGACCTACTGGTGGCTAAGCTTCTAGCCGGTACCTACTGACAGGGGACAGTCAGCCCCTACAATGGGTACGACAGTTGTGGGTGGGGGCCAACCCCTCCAATATTTATTTTTAAAATTTTCAAACAATATTTTTCAATCCCCCCTTTTATTGTTTTAATTTTTTTTGTTTTTTATTTTTGCAGGTAAATATTTCGGATCGATGGGATTTTAAATTTTTTCCAGATTATTAATTATTTTTGAAGATCTATACGGCCTACAAATAGGGTCTTTTACAAAAAAAAAGTGTTTTTTTTTCCAGTAACAGAAATAGGTCAAATTATATATCAATCTTCATCTCTCGACCAACCCAGATCCAACTATGAGGTCCATTTTTTCTAGGGAGATATTCTATAAATTGCCCCCTAACCCTCCCCACAAAACCCTCATTTGAATACATAGCCAAAACACTTTTGACCCAAAATTTCTCACACCCCAAATCTGCAGACAACCCATCAAAACAACAAACCCAAACCCTCAAATCTAAAATGAACAACCTACAAAATCCTCACATATTTCCATTCCTTTCATTCTCTTTGTAATGCATAGATTCAAACTCAAACATGATTTTTTCTCAACCAAGGGTTATACAACCACAACCATGGCTCGATACCAATTTGTTGGAAACTTGCAGCCATTTAAAGACAATTTCCACATAACCCAATAGAAATCTATGTAACTAAGTATTCATAATCCACATGCAAGAGAATAGACAACATACCCATGAAAATATGACACAAGATATACCTGAAACCCTCAAGAGGGAAAAACCTAGCCTCAAAATCATCCATTTCTCATGTATTCAACAATAAAGATTACAATACATCTTCGAGTCTCCATGAACCATTGAAGCAACAAGCCTCTCCAAGCAATCCATGTGAATGTAAGCATGCAACCACACATCCCATGCCATGCTTCAAACCATTGCAAATGCTAACCAGAGCTTTAACATGCAAACTTACCTACCTAAAACTCTTGTGGTTGTTTTATAGAAGTAAGCTCCTAAAACCACCAAATGGTATTACATAAAACCATGTGACTAAAACCATGAGATTACAAAACCATGTCCCATATTTAATATTGGGTACTTTATTTATTTATTTTCCCCAATATTAAATAATTTTAGCAACTTAACTATGTGCCAATGTTACATGCAACATAAAAGTGGCCCCAAGAATAATTACATTAAATACATTGTGCAGGTGTACAAACACACCTTTTTCTAACACAAAGGAGAAGAAAAAGTTGGCTTAAGCTAAGTTGGGATACCGCCTTCCTAAAACTAGTGGTGGGCTTGGAATAAGAAAATATCAAACTACCAATAAAGATCTTCTAGCTAAGATGGATTGGGATCTTTTGAGGAACAAAAAGGATTGGTGTACTATTCTAAAAGTCAAATACCTAAATAATATCCCTTCATCAAGAGCCTTTACACCACTAAATAGCCTCTGGATCTTTAATCTAGAACAATATCCTCAAATCAAAATAGTTACTTCAAGGTCCAGTCTAGAGATGGAAATGGGGTGTTAGTGTGAATATTTAATCTATTCACTATACTTAAGTTAAGTTTAGGTTGAGGTTAGACAAATTCTTGTCCAACCAAATGCAACCTTTAAACCTCTAGAGGTTACCAAGTTATTTGGTTAACCTCATACCTTTTGAGGTTGGAAGCATTTGCATTCACTCAAAGTCACTCAACACTTGGCACACAAGGTTGATGACTTGGTTGTAAAATTGAGCTTTTTTCCTTAGTTCAAAATTTGCAAAGAGGAGTATTTTTTCTTTTCAATGAATTTGGCAAAGAGATAGTGTATGGGAAGTGCAACTTTTTTCCTTAGTTAAAAATATGTAATAGAGGAATACCAATTTTCTTTTTATAATGAATTTGGAAAAGGGGGTCATAAGGGGTGTTAATTTTAGTCTTTTATCATTTATTGAGTTTTGCAAGACATAAAATAATCTATGTCTCATGAAAATAAACTTTGAAGAACTTGTAACAATAATAAGGTTGTAAATGCACTCAAATAAAGTGATACAATACTAAATGTGTGAAGGAATTTGGGAAATTATTGTACATACACTGAATTATAAAGTGTAATGGGGGTTATACTATCATAACATGGATTCTTGTGATTCTCACCTCATGTGAGTGTGTCTTGGAGCATACCTTGTACATCTTTACATTCTTTACACACTCTCAATCTCAGTTGTTCTACTTATATTCTCTTAGCATTAAGGGGGACTATGATGTATTATGCTAATGCTTCTTTCTATGAAGCAAAATCTTCTTTCTAAGGCCTCATGAGCCTTCTATCTTGATCTCTCGTATGGGAGATTATTTGATGGATCACAATTTGAGATTATAGTACTCCTTATCATAATACTATCTATATTATCTACTTCATAGAGTTTGATAAACTTGTGTACATTGGTTGAGTAGTGTTCATATGTTTACCATGTGCACCGCTTCATATCTCACATATTGACATACATTTCTTGGAGATTTGTTGATTCTAGCAAACACCAATCCATCATCGTAGAGTTTATAGCTTCTACATGCTTGATTTATTCATCATCATGTTCCCATCATCAAGGGACATATTTCCAAAAGGTCTTAAATCCTTCTTATTTCTCTTTTTGAGAGGAGTTTTGTCCCACTAGGTTTTCTCCCTATACTCCATTTTATGAGAATGCATTGTACATGGTACCTAACATGGCCTCTAGCCAAGACCCATTTCTATTTATTTTCACTTTTGTGATCTCCCCAAGCATCACTTAAGGTGTTAGTGTGAATAATTAATCTATTCACTACACTTAAGTATACTTAGGTTGATTTGGTTTGACAACTTCTTGTCTAACCAATGTGCAACCTTTAAACCTCTAGAGGTTATCAACTTATTTGATTAACCTCATGCACATACCTTTTGATTTTGGAATAATTTCCATCTCACCTCAAAATTCACTCAACACTTGGTGCACAAGATTGATGACTTGGCCATAGAGGTTGTTGGTTTGTACACTCCAAGTGTTCCTAAGGTTGACACCTATAGGACACGGTTACTCTTTTCTGCCACTCCAAGGGAAATTTGTTAATCCACTTATGAGGTGGACTTCCTCATCCTTTCCTATATAAGAAAGGATTTCATTCATTATCATTGGGTTGACTAAATATATAATATTGCAAATTGTTCATGTTCTTATCTCTTATCTCCTAGATCTTTCTAATTCTAATATGGGGAATGGTTCCAAAATTATTTTTGGTATGTTCCTAGATTTTGGGATAACCTCTCAACCAAATAGAGTTTAAGGATCTTCAAGGTCCTACCTCAAACTACTTTGGCAGGTATGTTGCTAATTAAGTTTAATTGGACAACGGTTCCTAAAATGGAAAATGTTGGAGAGGTGTTGCCACAACACTCAAGGGTTAAGGAAAAAGTTTGGTCACTCTAGAAAACCCTTTCCTCCAGTTGAATTCATGTGTTTTAGAAGGAAGATAGCTTCTTCTGGGCTAAGGAGAGAAAAGGCAACCAACCTGCCAAATCAACTTACAACTGTTGTATGGAGCATGGTCCTTGTGATAGATTTTGGAATCAAATCTGAATCGCTTTATACCCAAGATTAACTTCTTTTGGTGGAAAAACTTCCCACAAAAGAATCCTCACCTAGGACAACCTAAGGAGGAAAGGATTTCAAATCCTAATAGATGCACTTTATTCAAAATAAATGAGGAATTTTTGTCTCATCTGCATATTACACTTCCCATTTCTTAAGGTTTGGGCCTATGCTTTGCAAAATCTAGGTGTTTTCTAGTCAATGAATGATAGTGTCAAAAGTCTTATGGAAAATTAGATTTGTCCTTTTACTCACTCCCCTAACTAGGAGATTTGGTGGAAAGACCCCCATTCATTTTCAAGTTCATCTGGAAGGAAAAGAATAATGGGATCTTCCACAATGAAGAAAAGAGTTCCAAGGTGGTCTTTAGTTCTTGCTCCAAGATTCTAATTGAGAATGTTTCTTTGTGTTGTTGGAAATGCTTGAGCAGCCCCCCTAATGAAATGGATATTAATGTAGCCCATAAATGAAATTTATATCTAGACTTGAACTCCTTTGATAACTCTAAACTAGTGACAAGACAAAATACCAAATGGAGGCCTCCACAGTGGGTTGGTTTGAAAAACTCAACTTTGATGGGGTTGTGAAAGGAAACTCAGGTCTTGCCAGTATGGGAGGCATAATAAGATATTTTTAGGGTAAGTTTATTGTTGGATATATAGGGGGTATTGAAGAAAAATCTTCTATGACAACTAAAGCTATGGCTATGTTTAGTGGTATGAAAATTGCATTATCTTTAGGGATTAAAAGATTGCACTTGTGGAAGGTGACTCTAAAGTATAATTGATGTTGCCAAAGGAAAAAGGTTATATTGGTTGGTCTTGTGATGATATTATCTTGCATATCTAGAATATCCTTTTGAATTTGGAAAGAAAAATATTTGTCATATTTATAGAGAAGGTAATAAGGTCATGGATGCCATGACTGACTTAGGCATATATTTGGATTCAACTAGATGTTGGAGAGATTGCTCCACTCTGCCAACAAAAGTCAAAGGCCTAATCCTAGAAGAAGAAAAAAATAGTATCCAAAATGGGAAGAGCTAAATCTGATTTTTTAAGTATTATTAATCTAATGCTTATTCTTGTGATAGCCCTCTTGATGGGTAAGTTGATGTGGGATTAGATTTTAAATGAGGGTTTATACATGTGTGGAACTTCAACACCACTACTATTTTTTTGTGTAAGTTGATGTGGAATGATATTTTATATATGGGAACAAAAACATGCATTTTGAGAGACACTGCTCTTGGCCTGCACGAGGCTCCCCTTACTAATCTTAATGAGATCATAATTAGATTTGGTTGGAAATGGGAAAAAAGAAACCCATATCTTGAGACCTATAATGACTATTTACAACTCAAATCTTGTGTGTTGGGTTATTATTGTCAGCCCCCCTCTCATGATGTCCTTGGATCATTTTAAAAATTGCTTCTACTATGATGAGTATATGGAAAAGACTGCTACCACATGGGGAATTTTTACCACATTTATTCAAGATAATAGATATCTCACATTATCTTGGATGTCTCAGGAAGGCTCATGGTACTTCCTTGATTTAACCTACCAGAGTATTTTTGGCTCTCCTTGAATATTTCAAATTCTTGATGCACATCGATCACTGATGTGACCAACCTTTCCAAGTGAGCCAACTCAACTTGATTTTGAGAATGGGTGGTGATCGAGTTCAAATGAAGCCTAGCTTCTATGAATAATTTCACAGAGATGCCCTGATTTGGCACATTTTCATGGAGGGAGGCCTGACACCCTTGATGGAGAGCCATGGCCATGACGAGAACCTTTCCATTCAGTTTGCTAATGGCTAGAGTAATAGATAGGTTAAACTTGGTGGTATTTATTTTGAGGTTAGAAAAGAGACTATAACTAAATCTATCAAACTTTCTTACAATGGTCGAAAACTCAAGAAACACATCAAAGTGCAAGATGTCAAGAACATGGATAAGTTTTTCAAGGATAATGAGCACCCCACCAAATTGCATGTGGGGCATGATCGCAAGAAGCTACCAACGTTGTGGGACTAGGTTTGATTGGTGATTATGAAATATTTAACGCTTGAGAGTGGGTTTAAATTCCTTTACTATTACCATATGTTGTTTCTCAACCATTTTAGACATTGTCTACTCATCAACCTCCCCTTTTTTCTTGTTTCTTCCCTCAAGCTATCTTTGAAAGATGTTGTGGAGCTTGCTACTAAGAATCCTGAGAAACCCCATTTCCCTACTCCTCAGGGGCTTATCCTACGATTATACCATTTTCATCTAGAACTTTCGCCCACAAACCAATCTGTGCTAGCCTTGTGGAAGAAGAACCTGATGCCAACCCCCCCTCCCCACAAGAACCCCCCTAGAACCCTTGGAAAGCAGTTGCTACCAAAAGTGCTAAGCAAAAGAAGAATCCTCCTACCAACTAGTCCACTCCCAGAACTAACCTTGAACCCCTAGATAAATGGTTTAAAAAGAAGAGGAAAACTATCCAAACTCAGATCTAGAAGATGACATTGGTGAGGCTTTGTGAACTTAAAAAATCTCCTGTTAAAAAGCTAGGAAAGCATGTTATGAAGAAAACCCAAAACAATAAGAAGAAGAGTTCCATCACCTTCTTTGTTGAAGAAGAAAACTCAAATAACACATGAGGATGATGTTAATACTAATAATACTTGTGATGAGGAGAAATGACTATCACTAATCCCAATGTTGGTTTTGAGACTACTGGTGTGAGAAGATCCCATAGATTGGCTAGTAAGTAGATGCTCAAGGTCACTATTGATGAAATTTCAAGTGACTCTAGATAGGACAACAAATATGATAACAAGAATTCTCATATGGAGGAGGATTTTGAGTATTTCACTGATGGCTTGAGCCATTTTCCTGAGCTTAATAAAATGATCATGGAGGACTACACCCCAAACTCCACCCCTTTCATGAGCACAAAGAGAAAATAAGCCATAAATTTGAGAAAATAGCTCAAGATTGCAATGCTTTGATGGATTGTGTGAATACTCTTGAAAGGAAGCTTAATCACCTTACTTGCTTCACTCTCAAAGTGATCCATCACTTTGTTGTCACTCTGGATTTGATGCTCCAAGAGGAGATTAAAAAACATGACACTTCTACTAACCCAGTTCTAGCTAGAAAAATATGATGTCTTCAAATTCCTCATGGAGGAATGGGAAAAAATTTCTAAGTATGGGGTTTCTTAGTTTTTTTTGGTTACTTCCTTTGTTGGTGTCTATTTTTCTTCTATTTCTTAGTTGTCTCTAGTTTGTTTTATCTATGTTGTTGAACTTGCAACTATGAACTATTGCCCTTGTGGTTTTTTGTGTTTAGGGTACAACACCCTATAAATGTTTCTTATCTAATTAAAAAAATGAAACTAAAGGTCACATTGTTATTCTTATGAATGCTTTACTTGTTTGAATGATTATTGTATATTCAATTTGGTGAATTTCTATGAAAGGGATTTGAGGAAAATACTAGTCTAGAATCAATTTTTTCTTTAAATTGAAGGCTAAAATATTAGAAAATAGTTTATTTGATTATGGGAGAATGTTCCTTTCACTATATAGAAATGTGGATGTATTTAAGTTTTCTTTAATTTCAATGTTTTTTTCTTCCTATAGACCTAGAAAACTTGTAAAGTTTATTCTTGTCTATTTGCTTGCTATAATTGATCAAGGGCCTATTGGGACCCTAATGAACATATCTAAGTAGTTAAATATAGTGGAAAGTATTTGTATGGATCTTGTACCCAAGTGTAGTGCATGTAACCCATTGTGATAGGGCTTGTATGCATGAGAAGGTCTTGTATGCCTCTACTTGCACCCAACAAATTCTTTTGTACCAAAACTTATATCATGGAAGACCTCCTAGGAGAAAGCATACACACAAGCTTAGCACATAAGATCCTTAAGAATCCTAAGTTATTTTTTGGTATTTTTGTTTTTTGTAATGTCTAGGCTCTAGTTCTATACCTAAGATCTTTATAAAATAGCATGTACTTCCCTAATCGAGAATGACTATTTAAATGCATAGGATGAAATAATTGATTTTTATCAAACTTTTACCCATAAAAATTGGTGAGATTATTTCTTGTTTGAGAGTTATTGATGATCTTGCATCTATTAGGTGTGAGTTTATGAGCCATGGTTGGACCTTAATCTTTTTTCTTCAACTATACTTAAGTATGATCTTGAGTTGTCTTGTTAGTTCAAGGTATAGATAGTGGATATCTTTACAACACTTGGATAATGAATCTTGATCTTATTTACTAGATGCATTGTGCCTTAAGAACCTAAGAGGCTATTGTTTGCAAAGGTATGTATAGTTAGAGAATGAGATTACTCTTCTCATGCTATATATAGGCTACATTACATGAGTCATAGTGCAATAAAAGATAGAGGGAGGTAAAAGTTCAAAATCATCTCACATTTTGATAAAGGAAATAATAAACACAAATATAGATTTTCAACTTGGATTGCCTAAAATTGATGTTCATGTTTTTAATTTTAAAATAGCATAAACTAATGAAATGTAGAACTCTTGATTTAGTTCATGTTTCTATTTTTATTTTATTTTTAAAAATAGCTAGATATATATTTTTTTACAAATTTAAGAGTAATTTTAATTGCTCTTTTTTTTGAAAAAAATGAGGTTGATGGGACATTGAAAAAAGATAAAATAATTGTTTGTTCTATTTTTTTTTCCTACATAGATAACTTAAAAATATAGTACAGGGAATTTTTTATTTTATTTTTGATAAATACTTGTTTCTTAATAATCTTTAAAATTCAAACTTAATCAAAATGTCATATTTTTCATTGGATTGTATTTATTAGCGAGCGTTGTCATTTTAGCCTTGAGAAAATAGAGTTCCTACAACATATCAACAAAGATGGAGAGTACAAACTTTCTATTGCCTGTGGGTGCACTTTCCAACAAAATAATTCAACTAATAGACAACTTTTCATTTAAGTTATATTTCAATTATTTTCTATGTTGTTGTAATGGCTACAAGAAAAAACAATTGTTTATATTATTGCAACCAATAATAAGATGTTGCAATCAATAATATTATTATTTCATATTAAGCTACTGTTGTAATTGTATGCCAACTCCCTATAATCATGGGTAATTGTAGACTGTAAGTCTTAAACCATGAAATAAAAGAAGGGGTGTGAAAATAAAAGATAGCGTTGGAAATATTTTTTTTTATATATTTCTCATTTTGTATATAAGAGATCACATGAACAAAGAAAAGATAACTAGAAATAGTGCAACAAAAATGTAATAGCGTGGAGAAGATACAATCCAGAAAAGAATGTAATATCTTTTGAGATCACATAATATATGCATAAGTTTTATTTTTAAGAACTTAGCAACAGTGTAGTAAATCATTCTCACATGGATGGAGAGGAGGACCCACTCTCATAAAGTATTGGAATGATCTCTTTGTATTTTATTTAATATGTTGTGTGATTTTATTTCATTTTATAATTATTTTTTATTAACATAAAACATGTTTAAAGGGACCTGAAAGCCTTATACAAATTGCAGTCCAATAAAGATATTCAAAGAAACACATTTGCAAATAAAACAAGTTTGTAAGCACTTGAAACCCAAAAGTTCAAATTAGTCTTAAACAAAAAGCTAGAGACCCAACAACAAACCAACAATAAAACTACCAAAAAGAAATAGCTAAACAACTAGAAACAAATCATTAAATGCAAATTAATCTATGAATATTAAACAAGATGAACAACTCATAGCAGAGTTAATTATATAAATTGATAATTAAATGAAAATAAATTGGCTTGCATTAAATTATGAATATTAAACACAAATCAATTGGTATTAATTAATTATATTTTTACAATGGAGGCCATCACTGGAGTAAGAAGCAATTCAGTTTTACATTAATACATAATTAATTAATTAATGTGAAAATCACATTAATTAATTAATTATATAATTTAATAATATTTGATGTAATTTATAAGCATTAATTATAGCTATATATGTTATAATTTATGTTATATTTTATTAGTTTTTGATAAAAGGGATAAACGGGTTTTACAGGGACCCGAAACCACAAAGTAACATTACAACCAAAGACCAAAACAGAGGTCTGAAAGACAAAAAGGCTGCCAAAGAGATAAAAACCAGCTAAAACAGACAGCCGCAAAAAGCTACAAAAAAGCCATCAGACGGCCGAAAAATAGATAAATCTAGGCCTAGCCACAGCTAATCCATAGTCTTCAGAAGCTCATCAGCAACCTCTTCCAGGTCCACCATATCGTGGACCCCCTCCATGAAAATCTGAGCCATATTTGGGGTAGTCATGGCTTTTCTTTTCATACTTGATCTAGTGCGCCTAGAAATCCCTGCATCCTCATCCTGGTCTTTCTCCTTATCAAGGTCGACAATCAACGCTCTGTTCTGGGTTTTCTCCAATCTTTCGGTCATGGATTTGATGATTAAAGAATTATGTTTGGCTATTCTGAAATTCTAATCAGTAATTTTTTTCATGGTTCCTTTAATTTTATCAAGATCATTTTCAACAGTACTATCCTTTTGTATGCTATCCTTTGCAAAGGTATTCTTCTCCACTTCGAGTTGTATTAGCCCCACAACTTTGGCTTCAATTTCCCCCAACTTACTATGAAGAGATAGATTTTTGGTCTTCAACTCACTAATTTCATAAAATAACCATTTGGCAGAATTAAATTGGTCCTTAGAGCATCTCTTGGCAGTTCCAACGAAGTCAAAAGGGGGGAAACTATCAAAATTGACACCAAAATTAACTAACTCCGCACCTCTGGGAGGGTTATAGTTCTCCTTTTGAATATTCTGAGGGAAGTGGGGATCCTCAAGATTGACCTCGGCCACTTTAGCAAAAACAATAAGTGAGTCATCAGGATAGGAAACTAACTTGTTAGCCGGAGAACTAGAGCCCGCCAATTTAGCATTAGGGTTAGTGCGGCCAGGAGCAGGAACAGAGCAGGCACTAGAAGGTTGGGGGGAGCGGCCAGAGGTAGAAGGGGGGAAGGGGAAGCAAGGAGAGATTGACACGGCCAGAAGTAACTTTAGTCCCAGATATAGTAGGCTCAGTATCATCCTCATCAGGCTCCGAAAGGGGCTAAAGGGTTTGAGAGGGCAGGCATATTCTGAAAGTGCTCATAAATGAGCCTTAAAAGACTCGTGTGAAGAATCAGGTATCTTTTAGGGCTCCTACTGTGGTCAGAAAAGCTATTTCTTAGGGAACAAAGCAAAAAGAAAGGGATGGAAACATGCACCTTATGCCGGAAGTGATTGAGCAGCATGAAGTGGCATCCATAAACCCTAGTGAAGCGGCCATTAAGAGTGATGTACTCCATGATAACCCTTAGCACTTTTCTCCATAAAGCTTTTATGGTGTCTGCTTCATAGTAACTGTTCGACATCTTGACAAGTTTTTGCTTCTCCGTTTCAATCTTAGGGAACCTCATCACAGCTTCATCAGAGAATTTCCTATCTCTAAAAAATTTATGCTCTTCAATCGGGATACTAGTAACCTCCGCTATCAAAGCTTCATCAATCTAAACTTTCCTCCCAAAGAGGAGAACCTCCCCATTGTTCCAATTTTTCTCAAAGAAATCAGTAATCTCATCCTGAGGGCTGTGGAGTTTCTCGATGAACGGAAGTAAGCCACCACTTCTTATTTTGCTCCACACTTTAGTGTTCTTGGTGTGTGACTCGAAACTGGTAGGTTCGACCCTCTTCCGTTCCCCGCCCATTTTTGAGATCTTGGTGCAAATACTGTTGCAAACAGAGAACCTGTTTTAGATAGTTCCTTTGCTTTGCAGGACCCACAAAGCATGCCAAGGTAAATAATTACTCTGCCAGATACTCATGGCCCCATGTTGTCTATTTATTTTTTTAGTCACGACTCGTACCTTCATCATTATTACAAGAAGCCGCCACTTTTCCATTCACCGCATCAAGCATCATTAAAGTTTGAACATTAGAATGGAGGTCAATCCTTTTGTGCCATGTGAGGATTTTATTACTCTTAACTCCCTCATTAGCAAAAAAATCCGCAACAGCATTCACCTCGCGGTAAGCATGAGTGATTTTTATTCTGTCAAACTTACTAAGTAAAACCTTAGCATCTTCAATCCAGTTTTTAATCGACCATGTGGGCTAGGACCTACCACAAAGGCTGTCTATTATATTTTTTGAATCACCTTCAAGCCATAAATTTTTACATTTAATTTCCACTGCAAGGTTGATTATGTAATAAGCACCTGCCGCTTCCGCCACGTGATTAGGTTGGACCCCCAAAGGGGTGGCAACAACTCCCATAAAGTTACTTGCCGAGTCCCTTAGTACCCCACCACACCCAGCCTTCCCCGGATTTCCTTTGGCCGGCCATCGAAGTTGGATTTGGCCCAGCCATCCATAGGAAAACTCCAGCAAACTCCCTCCCTAGACTTTTTAGCTGGATTAGGAGCATTGGAAATATCCCATTTAATTCTCCATTCCCTAGCAATCAAGCTGTCAAAAGGAGAGAAAATCACAGCCTCAAACTTATCCTCTCTGAAGGGAACAACAAAGAACTTTTCTTTAATCATCCTAAGAATTCTTTCAAACACAATTTCCTCTGACGACTCCTTATCCCTGAAGATCCAGTGGTTTCTCTCTTTCCAAATTCCCTAAGCCACATGGGGGAATGAGAAAGCCCATAGTTTTTTTATAAAGGGGTTGAGAGAAGGGGCTTTCCATTGAACAAAAAAGTCTTCAACCGACTCCGGGGGGACCCAAGAAAAATGTCAGCATTTCAGAAGCTTGTCCCAAACCAGAGAGGAGAAAGGATAGTGGATAAAGAGGTGGTTAACCGATTCAGCGTCACTTTTACAGAGGTAGCATCTATTGGGGAGCAGAAAACCTCTTTTGCAAAGATTATCAATAATTAGCACTTTATTTTGCAGCAAGGACCAAAAAAAGATGTTAACTTTAGGTAAGAGATGCTTAGTCCAAGCATGCAACCACAAAGGGGGGGGGATAAAGAGCATGTCAAAGCCGGGCAAAAGCAGAAGAGACAGAAAAGCACCCAAAAGGATCATACTTTCAGATAAGACTGTCCTCCTGATTCAGGCAAAGTCTGACAGCATTCAAAGAGGAGTAAATAGAGACCAAAGCAGGGTTTATCAGGGGGAGATTGATCCACTTACCATCCCTCCAGTAATCTTTAACAAAGAGGCAAAAAGTGTCTTTGAAAAACTTAGCCCATCTACTGAGATTCCCATCCTGAGACAGAGGTTCATTGCACAGCCATCAGTCATCCCAAAATCTAATCTGGTTACCATTGCGAACCTGCCATTTCAATCCCAATTTCACAACCTTAATCCCATCCATCATATAGTTCCAACAACTTGATCCTTTCAGGAGATAAGGATTCTCAATAAGATCCTTGAGGGAATTGTTATTCTACAAATATTTACTTTTAATTATTTCACTCCATTCCCCAGAGGAGAATAATAGTCTCCATATCTATTTAGCTAGGAGTGACTTGTTCAGTAGTCTAATTTTTCTTAGCCCAAGGCCTCCATCCTTTTTAGATCTACAAACCAGGTCCCAACCAACAAGAGGCATTCTTTTTCTTTCTTCGACTCCCGACCAAAGGAATCTCTTTTGGATCTTTTCAATGGTTTCAGCATATTTGGATGGGATTTTGAAAAGACTAAGAGTATAGATAGGGAGATTCTATAGGGAGGCTTTAAGAAGCTGGAGTTTTATGGCTTGGCTTAGGCGAGCTCCTTTCCAGCTAGAAAGTTTTTTCCCAAACCTATCAACCAGAGAGATCCAAAAAGAATTCGGAGGTTTTAAGCATAGAGGTAATCCCAGATAAGTAGCAGGAAGGGACTTTATCTTGCAACCAAGAATTCCAGCTATCTTCCTTTGTCTGTGTAAAGGTGTGTTAAAGAAATATAGCGAGATTTTTTGCTTATTTATCATCTGACCAGAAGCTCCTCCATAGGTATCCAAAAGTTTCTTCATCTCTTTAGCTTCCGAGATAGTAGATCTTCCCATCAGCAAAGTGTCATCCATGAACTGTTGGTGAGAACAAATCAAATTGCTCGAAGATAGTTTGAACCCCACAATAGATCTTTGAGCAACCAATTTACTCATATTCCTACCAAAACTCTCAACCATAATTATGAAGAGGATAGGAGAAATGGGATCTCCCTGTCTTAACCCTCTTGAACTACGGAAAAAGGTGGAAGGGGTCCTATTAATCATAACTGCCACAGAAGTAGAAGTAATGAGTTGTTCAATCAACTGCAAGACCCTTTCATTGAACCCAAAAGATTTTACAATTTTAAACAGAAAGTTCCAGTCCACCCTGTCATAAGCCTTCGATATGTCAAGCTTTAAAAGAAATCCTTCCGATTTAGAAACTGAGAGGGAGTGAATATTCTCATGAGCATGGACAATGGAATCGAGAATTTGTCTTCCAGGCACAAAACCATTCTATTGAGGAGCAATAATAGTGGGCAGAATGAGAAGTAGCCTAGATGTAAGAACCTTCAAAATAATTTTGTAGAAAGAGTTACAGAGGCAGATAGGTCTGAACCCTTCAAAATCCTGCACTCCAGGTTTTTTGGGGATGAGAACCAAGAAAGTGGCATTTAACTCCTTCAAAAGGTTTCTAGAATAGAAGAACTCTTTCATCGCCTTCTCAACATCCTCCCCAACAATATCCCAAAACCAATGGAAAAAAAGTAAAGGGAAGCCATCAGGACCAAGCGCTTTGCTTCCTTCAAAAGAGAAAACAACTTTTTTAATTTCCTCGCTAGTGGGTATAACAGTCAGCATTTCATTATCTCTAGAGTTAACAATCCTGGGGATAGCCTCCAGTAATTGATTTTGATCCTCCAAGTTAATTCCCTCTTTCTCAGACAAAAGGTTCTTAAAGAATAGGACAACCTCTCTTCTGATGTCCTCTTCCTCTTCATAATTTCTTCCATTAACAACAATCGCAGAGATTTTATTAGCCGCTCTGTGTTTAGAAGCAGAGAGATGAAAATATCTGGAGTTTTTGTCTCTAGCCTTTAACCAAAGAGCTCTGGACCTTTGTCTCCAAAATTCCTCTTCTTTAGCAATTATCTCATCAAATTTTGTGAGAATCTCATTCTCCTTCTCCTTAGTTTCATTCAAGTAGCCTTCCTTCTGAATTTTGTTTTGGATTTCAGAAAGCCTAAACTGAAGATCAGATTTGATTTGAAAGATGTTGCCATAAGACTCTTTTTTCCACTTTCTGAGATTCATTTTAACTTCTCTTAATTTTTTGGCGACTCTAAATAAGACAGTAGCCTTTATATTAATATTCCACCATTTCCTTATTTCCTCTTGAAGGAGAGGATGGGAAAGCCACATCTTCTCAAAATAAAAAGGAGTATTCCTCTTAATCTTTAAGTGGTTAGCAACAAAACTAATAGGAAAATGGTCAGATCCAATCCTAGGGAGGGTCTTCAGAGAACATCAATAATTTAAGAGCCAGACATCAGAAACAAGGGTTCTATCAAGTCTCACCTGGATCAGATCGGAAATAACTCTTTGATTCGACCACGTATAAGAGCTCCCTTGTAGGTCCAGATCAATCAAAGTCTGATTGTTGATGAATTCAAGAAGATCCTCTTTGCTTTCTTCATTGATCTGAGAACCACCAAAATTTTCACCTTGAAGGAGAGGGGAATTAAAATCTCCCATTACAACCCAGGGGTCATTTTGAAAGATATTTCGAAAAGCAGCCAACTCTTTCCAAAAAAACTTTCAAGCTTTTTTACAGTTAGGAGCATAAATATTAGACTAGATCTAGCTGAAGTTGTCCCTTATATGAGTAAATCTAGTGGCAACATGATTAGGATGAGAAAAAAGTGGATCACCTCTTATGATCTTACAGTTCCAAAAAGTCGCTACCCCACCAGAGGTGCCTACAAAATCACTTCCCTGAATAGAACAGTCCTGGAACAGAGAAATCTTTTCCACCTTTTCACTTAACATTTTAGTTTCCTGAATGAGGAGAATATTAGGCTTTTGGTCCCGGGCAAAATTGTGTAAAATATCCTACTTGTGGGGGTTATTAAGTCCCCTGATGTTCCAGGACATTAACTTCATGATAATTTAGGAGAGAGGAGGATCTCAGGGATTGTTTTTTGGAAGCTATCCGCAATATCTTGAAAGCTATTGTGCTCTCTTCTCCAACTTTTAGGTCTTCTTCCTCTGGCCAAGGAAATTGCCCCACAGTCTGCTTTTGCTCTCGATCTTGTCGATATACCACAAGGGGTGATTTTGATTTTCGCTTTTTTCTTCTTTTTCTTGGATAGCACTTCTTCTCTATCTGTATCATCTTGACTATCTAATTCTTTATTGGATTCCCATTCTTTTTAAAAGAAGAATTTCTATTTCGAGGGGAGAGTATCCATGAGCCCATTCACACAAGGCGAGGAGCTACTTCTTTTGAGAAAGCTTACCTGGCTAGGGTCCGAGTAAGTGTCTTTAACTACTTCAATAGGAGCCACATCTGAGCAGGATTCAACTACTGGGTTATTTTCCCAAAGCAGGGACACAATAAAAGGAATACCTACCTCCAGAGAAAGACCCTAAATAGGAATATCGTCCAACCCTGGGGTCACAGGGTCCCGACCAATGGGGCTCATCACTGGGGCAAGAGAATCAACCGCCTTTCTTAGGGCTAAGTTCCCAACATCACATTCCACACTTTCCTCTTTGTCCTGAGAATCAGAGTTAATCTTCGGGACCAAAACATGGGGGAACTGGACGGTGGAAAGAGAATCAGCCACCTTGCTTAGGGCTAAGTTCCCAACATCACATTCCACACTTTCCTCTTTGTCCTGGGAATCAGAGTTAATCTCCGGGACCAAGACATGGGGGATCTGGATGGCGGAGCCTTCATTTCCAGCATCACCCGAGAAATTATCAGGAGAAACTGCAAGCTTTCTCACTGACATCGTTTCCAATTTTTCCTCCTGCTTCTTTTGCCATACCACTTTTGAGGACATTTTAGGGTTTTCCATTTCTTTTACTACCTTAAGGGGGCATTGCTTCGCCCAATGACTAGATTTTCTGCAGTTGAAGCAGGCAAAAGGGATGGTCTCAAACTCAATAGCCTGCGACCAAGAGCCAAGTTTCGAATGGATCTCCACAGAGGAGGGAAGATCTGCTTCCTGAGAAACACCCACACATATTCTGGCAAACACTAGTCGTTTTCTTGCTACTGTCATTGGATCAATCGATAGTAGCTCCCCAAAGGAACTAGCTATCCCCATAAAAACATCCTTGTTCCAGTATTCCAGAGGAAGACCATGAAGCATGGCCCATACCGAAACAGTCTCAAAGATGGAGTCCATTAGATCTAACTTTGAAGACCATTTCTTAAGTGCGAGAGTTGATTTCCCAATAACCCATGGTCCTCCACTTCTAACAACCTTAATGTCTTCTTTGTTCGAGAATTCAAAAGCAAAGAAACCTTTTGGGAGAGTCGCAACAGAAACACAACCGATTGTTCTCCATTTCTTTCTAACAAAATCCCTAACAACCTCTATATTTGGCCTTTGGCCCATAAATTTTCCAAATAGGGAACTATCCATAAGAGCAATATTATGATCAATGATCTCGTTTGGAATAGAAATTGCAAATTTTCCAACCATAGGACAAGAAATGTTGCGCACAGGGGGAAAAGTTGACTTACCATTAGGTTTAACCCCAAACAAAGAGGCCCACTTCTTACGATGCCTTCCATTCGTGTCACCAGACCCCACCACACCTTTGAGGTTACCATTAGGGAAAACACCAGCAGGCACCTCAGAGGAATGGACCAGAATATCCTTCCCACCCAGGTCGTCCACAAGCTTGTTTGGGGAATCCTCCCATTCTGGTTCCTCCATGCTTTTCTTCTTACTCGAGACAGACTCGTGACCCACCTGGGCCTTCGCTGATCCATCGCCATCACCCTGCTCAGTACCAGACAATTCGAAAGATCCATTTTCCTGCCTAGACCTCCACTCCCATCTGCGCTCGTGATCCATTTTATTAGTTGATATATTGATGTTTTTTGTATTTTGATTATTCTAATTTATGATATGTATGGTTGTAGGGAATTGGAAAGATGGAAATATAGCAATGAAAACAAATCAATTGAAATTAAAACAAGATAAATCCCAAACTACTCATGAAATGTGATTGTAAAGCAATGTTAGCATAAATGAGAACATAAATGAATTCAAAGACTACAATTTTACCATCCCATGTCGAAGTGTACTTGTATTGATAATGAATGTTAGATTGCTCAATCAATATGAAGCCTCCATGTGCAAAAGCTTGATAAATTATGATAATGGTGATCTAGAATGAAAATGTGCTTCAATAGCCAATTTGACATGACCTCTCCATAATTCTCTAAAATCTTCGATCTTTTTTGAGAAGGAATAAGGTTGTTTTATAGATTTCAAGTTTTTGATGATTGATTAGGATTCATCAATGAAAGATCAAGATCAACGGTTGAGAACCATTGAGAGGAAATAGATTGAAGAGTTAATTGACTGCAATTGGCTATAGGATCTCAGTTAATTGGTTGCAGGAGATATTGACTAAATAGTTAACTCTGTTGATTGATTAGAAGAGTGGTTAGTCAATATCTAAGTTTTGAAGAATGTGCAAGATAATATTTAATTAATAAATTATAAAAAAAATATTTATTAATGAATGGCATCTTAGATAAATTAAATAGTTATCACTATAAATAATGGGATTTATCTTCATTATCCTTATGTATTGTAAGTATAAATAGTTATAAGATACAATATGAATGTGTAAATTGATTTGTTATATAAATAATTATCTACTGATTTCAATGGGATTTATCAATGCTAATATTATATTTTTATTAGATAATTTTTTTTTGAAACTCATGTGGATCCTACATGAACTAATAGATGAGGCTCACAACATACATAATATCAGGTCTCATTGTAGTGACACAAATATTTATATAATCACAAAACAAAAGCTTCAGTCTACAAAACACAAATACATAAAGAATGAATAATATAATTAATAAATAAAGAATAAATAATTATATTGACACAAATTAAGAAATTAATTAAATGAAAACAATTAATATCAGTTGATTTTATGTTTAGTTGATTATATTTACTCCTATTGAATAAATAAATTAATATTGACTGATATTAAGATTAAATTATGAATATTCTAGTGATTGTATGGGATAGTGATAGGTTGGGATATATGATTTATTTATTTAATCAAGAAGATTAATTGAGATGAATTAATTAAATAACATAAAGTCATTTAATTAATAGTGGAAATATGATTTTAAACAATAATTAAATAATTGAACATTATTTAATCACTAGGGAAAGACATATTAGTGTTAAAATGCTAGTTCATAGGCTAGGACAATTTTAGGTATCTACACTAAACAACTAGAAATAATCAACAGAGCTATTGTAAACCAATGGCCCAAGAAAATGGAGTGAAAGTGGTTGAAGAGTGGGAAAGGGAATGGGGGTTGTTTGAAATTTACAGAGGGAAAAGATGATGAAGGAGAGGATGATGACTCTAATGGGGTTGGTTGGGTGGCTGTGCTATCTTCTTTTCTATTCCTTGTAGGTTTGGAGGTGGGTGTTGTGTTGGGAGGATGTGAGCTTAATGAAGTAACTTTAACTGTTGTTGTGGTCATCTCTTCCATATTTTTTAGTTCTCATAAGCTTTTTCTTTTGTCTTTGGATCTTCATTTGGGAGTTTCTAGATGGATCACAACTTTTCTTTATGCGTGGTGTCCTCTTTTTTCTCATGATTGTGAGGGCTCAATTTTTTTTCCTCTTGAGTTGGTTTTTCAATATGGTTTTGTCTTTGGCTCATTATGGTTGCTAGATTTTTCTTTCTTTGTGGGCATTTGTGAAGGCTATCTTCACTCCTTGGGAACTATGGCATTGGGTTTCTGGAGGAGAGGTGCAAGTGGGTGCCTTATTGAGTTGAATATTTTGGAACCTCTTCCTTCCTTTTTTGTTCGTCCTTGCACCTCCTGGCCTCTATGTTTTCTCTTGTATCTGGTGCATCTTGTAAGTTTATTTTGTTGTTTTTTCTTAGAGGATGGTGTCTTGATGTTGGTCTTCCTTGTGAAGATTACCCGTGCTATTTTTATTAGCATCCTCAGTGTTGCTTGGACGAGTAGTTTCTTCTCTATCGTGTCCTATTATCATAGGACTGGAGGCTTCCCCTCCTCCAAGTTTAGGGATCTTATTTTTTTCTTGAACCCTTTATGGTCTTTAAAGCTTATGTTTATGTGGGGATTTGTAATTTGTTCTATTAAGCTGCTTATGGGTGCCTCTATGGTCACCATTGATCTGTTTTTCTTTATGGTTGGTTTACTTTCAAACTCTTATCTATTACATGCTAGAATTTATTATTTCTTGTGGTTGTTAGTTTGATCTTCTTTGGATCTATGAAGTCCTTGAAGTTAAAGGGGGTCGATATTTCTGTCCTAAAGGCTTAAAAGTGGTGTTGTTTTATGTTGATGGTTGTATCTTCTTTCAAGCTCCAATATCTTTCCATGCCAAAGGAGGTTGTGACTACCCTTACTATCAGAGTCCTTTATTTCTTCCATGTTATACATTTGTTGTCATCTATGGAGGTGAAGACTACTCCTTCTAAGGTGGAGCCCTCTCCTTTTGAGGTGGAGTTGGTTGTTGTAGACTCGGAGGGAAGTTCTCTTCTTTACTGCTCATTTCTATTGAAGTGGAACTTGTGTGTGTAGGAGAGTTTTGGCTTTGGCGACAAGGTTCCTTATTTCTTCCTCTCCATTGGAGGGGAGCCCTCTCCTATTGAGGAGGATATTGGGTTGGAATTTTAGGCGGGATGGAGCTGTGAAGAGACTAATGGTAATCAATGTTTTTTTGTTCTCTTTAACTTCCATATTGAGGTGGGGAGTTTGTATTTTCTGGTTTTGGTGCAACATAGGGGTATAATGGTGTCTTACATTTTTATTTTTTTTCTTTTCTTGGCTCAATGTTGTTTCTCTTAAGCAAATGGTTTGATGTAGCCTGAATGATGTAGGTGGTGTCTTGGGTTTTCAGTCCCTAAAAAACCTGATTACCTTTTTGGGTTCAAGGTCCCAGTAGAAACCTGGTTGTAAAGGGTTTTCAATTCCCTTCAAAATCATTTTTTGCAGCTTGGGTAGTCTAGTGTATCTTATGGTTGGTTGCTCCTAATGGGATGTTGATGGTCTATGTTTCTATCTACTAGTAGTTATCTTTTGGTGGGGTTTGAGGTCCCTTTAAAACCTATTTGTAAGGGGTTTAGGTCCCCTCAAAACCTATCATGGGTTTCAAGTCCCTTCAAAACCTATTTTTCCCCTAATAAAAAACAACAGAGCTACTATAACTCTTTGAGGGTATTAGCTGCTTCCAACTCCTACTAGTAGAAGCTCTTATGGAGATCAACTAGGCATTTCTACTTGGAAATATTTCTTCTTTCCCCTTATGCACTTACTTGGGCCTTTCTACTATGAATGACTTTGTTTTCCTTTGGTTTTGTGATCCTTCCTCATCTTCTTAGCAACAATGGAAACATCAAAAACTTGGTCTTCCTTGAGCTCCTTCAACTTCTCAGTGAGGATGTGAATACCTTCAGTGCTATTCTAAATAGTGCACTAGCTAATTTTGATGACTCTCTCTAGGTTTTGGTTAATCTACATCATTTTCTCTTCCAAATCCTTGACCTAGATCTCATGATCCTCTTTCATAAGATTGACTTTAGTCATAATAGGTTCCAATGCTAGTTGAATCTCATTTTCATCATCCTTCACATTCATAGAAGCCTCTACTTCCCCTTTGGCATTAATTTTATTCTACGTAGATCTTATCTTTACATTTATCTTATTCAATTCTTTGAAGAACCATTTAATCAAATGAAATTAACCCACCACCCCATCCTTAGCTAACCCCAAAACACTATAAATTTACTCTTTGTTAGTGTTCAACTATGGGAAATCCTCATATAAGTCCCAAGGAGAAGACATATGAAAAACATTAGAATTAATTAGGGATAAGAATTGGGATTTTACCACTACAACCCACTTGCAAATTAGCCTTATCCTCCAAAATACCCTTACTTTTTCCACCTTTCATCCCAATTTCAAAATATTTTTATTTTTTATTCTCAGTAGAAGAGACATGAACATCTTCAAAATCATCTTTCCTTCAACTTTCCCTCATCATCTAATGGTGGAAACTCAAGAGAAGTCACAAATTTATGTCCAACCACTTTCCTTGGACATGAAACATGAAAAATATTGTGTATTTTGCATCCTGGTGGTAATTCCAACTCATATGCTACTTCCGCTACCTTTCTAATGACTTTGTAAGGTCCATAGAATTTTTTCTTGATCTTTTTTTCTCCACTTTTCTTCAAGGAACTTGCTTATATGGTCACAACCTTAAAAAAACAAAATCACCAACCTTAAGACTCTCTTTGTTCTCTTTTTGTTTGCATATGTAACTTTTTTTGATTTTGAGCATGGCATAAATTGTCTTTGAGTGACCTCAGAATCTCGAATTTTTTCGAAAAAGTCAAGTTTTTTGTTGGGAATCTACTATTTAAAAATAATAAATCAACAAAAGAGAGAGTATCATAACCATAAAGAGCCTAAAATGAAGACATTCTAATTGACATGTGATGAGAGGTGTTATAACAATACCCCTAAATACAACCATTTTACCCAAGCACCTTGTTGATTATTTGCCACTATGGCCATAACTGAAAAATCACCATACTCAAATTGTACTCTCCTCTCCTAGAACCCCATAAAGTAAACATCATCAAAACTAATATTGAAATCCCTGAGAGGATTGAAATCAATGTTATGAAATATGTCCTGCCAAGGAAACTTAGAGAAGTCCATGAACAAAATTATTGTCAATCATGATCCTAGGCAACATAGAAGAAACCATACTCAACCATAAAACATAAACCCCAACATCAATGGTACAAATATGAAGCAAGTCAATTACTACACCACACCTCTAAAAATTGTCAACCAGAGAATGCCTCTACTATTTCCATCTGACATCATAACATCAACACTTAACCTCCAATTGTCAAACATAAGGTTTTGAACACACCAACACACCCAATGTTGAAAGAATGGAAAAGAATGAAGGTGTTGTCATTGATGTCAACTATTCAATTGGTTGTTGTTGTCATTAATGTCATGGTTGTAGATTATTGGTTGTATATGTTGAGGATATTGAGAAAATTATATTGAAGAAAGGTTGCAGGTGTTCAATAGTTGCACCAAATTTTGTTTCAAGATTTTCTCCTATGTTGGTCGTGGTTGTTGGAAGATGCTATATCTAGATTTTTGGCTCCTGATTCATTATGCAGTGCAAGTTATGTTCACCAGTTGTGAACTGTGGTGTTTTTGTGTTCTGGTTGAGGTCCAGGAGAAAAGTTGTTGGTCCGGATTTTCTTTAGTGAAGTCTTATGACTTGTGGTTCTAGAGTTGAGTTGTTATGATTGTAATTAAGATAATTTTGGTATCTAGAAGGTTCATGCTTAATTGTTCTATGTGTTTTACATTGGTTTGGCCGACCTTGTGTTAAACACTATCTTCAAAATTGATGTTGCATGTTGGATCTATTTGGGTCCTCACTAAGCATTTTTTGGGTCGCCCTCATTCTAATTCCACCCTAGGATATTTTGGCACCAACCTAATTTGAATTTAGTGTTGGATGGCCAACTTTGAATATGTTTCAAAGTTGAAGATGGTATAAATACATGATGAGTTAGTGGTGAGAAAGGACAATACAAAGAGAGATGAGTGTGAAGAAATTGAGCAGATAGATGCAAGATTGATGTGAATCAGTGAGTGTGTGTGATTGGAGTGTGGCACTATCAGTGTGGAACTTAAATGTTGAGTTTTCAGGTGCAGTGAGCTGAAGGTGTACTCTATCATTCATGCATGTCTATGAGTGGTTGAGAAAATTGTGGTGGATTTCTTTGTTGCATTGAGATTGTCTTCTCTCTATAACATATCTCTTCTATATTCTTTGTATCTCTATGGTAGCGAGCCTTCCGGGTTGTTAGCCCTGTTAGACATCAAGTCCTGATCTGGACAATGAGTTCTTGTTTTGGCAGTGAGCCTTGTATCTCAGGAAATGACACTTTTATAATCGATTTTGATATTCTCTATAGTGTGAGTTAATCCTCAATGTGGTTTTTCCCTTATTTGGTTTTCCATGTAAATTTGGCATTGTTGTGTTTGTGTGACAGTTTTCAGTTTCTGCACTTGCACTTAATGTTTATTCATTTAAGTAGTATTAAGGATTAGTTTCGATGGATGCTTTAAAGGTTTAATTTTGTGACAACTAATTTACCCCCCTCTTAGTTGTCCTATTCAACACCCAAACCACTACAAGCACTAATATATCATTTGAAATCATGCATATCATTCCCATGTAGTAACTGCAATAACCATAACTCACTACAAGCACTAATATATCATTTGAAATCATGCATATCATTCCCATGTAGTAACTGCAATAACCATAACTCACTAGAGTGAAAGTAATGAATGAATGAATTGTGTCCAAAAAAATACTTGCAATCAACAATCCCAAAGCCTTCCAATGTTCAACAAAAATATACTCATGAAAAGATATCTCAATAACCAACAAATAAATGTAGGGGCAATGGTAACCAAATTAAAATCCTACTGAAAACATAGGAGAGATGAGTATGGAAGTAGCAACATGATCATCTTTTATGATCAAATCACCTCTACCATCCAGCCTCAACCAAGAACTATTGAGTTGTTTGAATAAACAAACCATCCAAATCATTTACAAATATAAGATCTGAAGTCATGTACAAGTTGATCAAAAAGTGGGAAGCATTACTAACAACAGAAATTAACCCATTATTCTAATCTTGAGACAACATCTCATGGCTCTAGAAACTACACCTAGGTCCCCAATCCTATAATCAGATCCACTCTCATCACTAAAATCAGTTAGGTATATGTCACCCAACTCAAATAGAGGATTATCAACATATTGTAGATGATCCTCAACTCTAAAATTAAATCTATATTCTTGTTGTTCCAAACTCCCATGTGCAAGATCATACTCCTCCTAAATGCATTCTAGCTCCTCCATTACCTATTCGACTTCCTTGGCCCTTTCCCTTCTCTCCTTCTCCCTAAACTGTTTATCCTTATAGAGTTGATCGCTTTCTTCAAGAAGGTCCTCTTGAACACTTTTCAAAGTAAGCTTCATGGAATTAAGCTCAATGGTGAGCTCGGTAACCTCTCCCCTTAATTTCTTCATTATGGAAAAAGTCTCATTTGTAAATTTGTTAGCTATATCTCTATCATGCATCATGTGCAAGTAGGTTGTTTCAATTTATTCTATAGTGTTCTTCATTGTTAGCAAATTAGCAAGGGAAATATTAAACTATTTTAACCTCTTGGTGCATTTTGAATTATGCTTTTGATATGTCTATGTGTACTATCCAATCAAACTTGTTTTGACCTCTTGGTACATATTGAATTATGATTTCCATATACCTATGTGTACTATCCAATCTAGATAAAACTTGCACTTCATTTTCAACAGACACCAAGAATTGATTCTTTCAAATTTCCTCATGAATCTCAATTTTTTACAAGTTTAATGTACTATTGTTATAATGTATGCAAAGATAAGAAATTTCTTCATACTTGTCATCAATGTCTCCATGGCTGTCCCAAATCTCATAAACTTCTCCTTTACCATCTTGATGAAAATGTCCAACATTGGGTTGAGGATCCAAATCAACAAAGCTACTATAATGCCTTTTCTCAAAATAAATGCTACTATGTTTTTTCTCAAAATTAGCACCAAGCAATTATAATAAATTAGATTTGTGTTCAATGTCATCAACATACCTTTTAGTGTTAGCCTCCTCAATGCTATCCTCCATGAATGACTCCTAAGATGAATTTAAAACAATATTGAAATAAAAGGTAAATTCATCCCAATATAGATATTCATCATACTTAGATGTTGACACAATTGGATCCCATGTGAAAAGGGGTTGATTTATTTGTTTAAGGCGCAAGTTTTCATTGTGCTCCTCTTGAGTGGTTTCCTTCTTGAAAGATTTGCTCTCCATCTTTTTATGATTTAAATCTTCATAAAAAATGCTCTCTATAGGCTTGGTTTGGAAGTCAAACCCAAAGCCACCTGAGATATCATCAATGAAATGCGATGAACGATCATTAGCATTTTTACTTCCTTCTTGTCCATCATTTGAAGGTGCATTACATAACTTATCATTAGTATTTGCTTCACTAGAGTCATCAAGGTAGATATTAGACTTAGAATCATCACAATATGAATCTAAACTAGGATGTAAGTGTTGGCATATGACTTCTAGTGTTGTCATTGATGGAAACCTAATTCATTATTCCGGTCCATAGATCAAGATTTGTTCAGACCAGAAGGCAGAGTAAAGAACAAAGTTTTACCGGAAGTGAAAATGAAGAACATGGTATTCGGTTAGTAATTTGATCTGTATGCTTCACCAAATTATCATTTTGAGTTGTGGATCTTGGGGAAAAATTTTAAGTATCTATTTTATCTTATTGTTAAGTTTTGTGATGTTGCATCAATCGATGGTTAAGTTAGGAGATCCAGCAGAATGATTTTTTGTTTATTAGCTCATGGTGGCCGACTCAGTGAATATGGCATGTCAAGAATGTATAAGGAATAATTGTTTAAATATTTTTGTGCTTGAGCATTTTGATTTGGGGCCACAATATATCATTAGTCGACCTTGATGGGTACGCATCAAATATTTAATGTGAATTGACCCGACTATTGGGAAATATTTTATTGTGTTGAAGTTGACATATAGCGATTGAATTCTTGCTAGTGGATATATATAAGAGATTGATTAATTCATTTTGAAGTGTGAGTTGGTGCATGTTCAAAATGTGTGAATAGCAGAAGGGTTGTTGAGCAATTTGGCACAATTTCACTTGTGCAGAAGAGGATTTTTGTGAAGTGAATTGAGGTAGAGTAGAGCGAAGTGCAGAATTAGACAAAAGGTCCAAAATCTGATTTGTGAGCCTCACTGGAACTAATACCAAGCATTTGTAGATGTTCCTTTCTCAGTTCAACTTTTTGTTGTAATCCAAATATATTTGCTCCTTGAGTCCAACAATAAGGCTATCATTTTTTCATGTCTTTTAGGCACAACCTTATATGCAATAATTGCATGCATGACCAAAGAGTAATCATGAGGATTCATCACACATTCATCATGTTTCAAATTTTTCAATGTACCACACTTCTCTGCTACAAACTTTTCTTCAACTACCTACTCCTTTTCATCTTTGAGTTCATATCTATCTATCAACCTTTGACTAAAGTCATCAAAAGAATTTACCTGGTTGTGGCCTTGAGTGGTCATACCTTGGTACCACCAATCATAAGTAGCTCCTTCAAGATACAATATTTCATATTGAATGAAAAATTGTTCCTTCATGTGATTGAGTGTGAAATAGGCACACAATTCCTATAATTATGTTCTAATTGAGACCTTGTTTGATCCATCAAAAGTTGGAGCTGAAAGTTTATTTATTTTATTCTTGAGTTATTTTCTACTAGGATCTGGGTGATGTTTGTAACCCCTTAGATCCAACATGCTTTGCATTTGAGTGACATAATCATTGTAAGGGACTGAATTCTTAAATCCTTCATCTTGATTATCATAGGATACTCTAATGGCTGCCAACTCTCTTATCATTTCTTCCATGGGATTGGAAGAGGAATTAGATGTAGGAGGATCACCTTCAGGTAGGAAAATTGACTTGAAGGTTTTAGAAATTCTTTGTTGAACCTCTGAAGTACTCCCTCTCTCCTTAGATGACACTATATTTTGAAGCTTCTCTACTAGCAACCTCATCACCTCTCTTGACTCTGCAAGACTATCATCCATTATTTCTGACTCCTTTGTAGATCTTGAAGTAGTTTCCTATGCATTTCATCAACATCATCCATCTCTTACCCCTCTAATTATCAACTACAATTTTTCCTATAAGAGGGTTATTAGTAAGCTCTTTATTTTTCTCCCACTGTAAATAGCTCTTTTCCCTTTCACTTAGTTGCATAAATATTATCAAACCCTCATGTTGACAATATCATGGCTTTGATACCACTATAATATCCCCCAATAAAATATCAATCTTAAATCTAAAAGTATTTATTTCAAACAATCTTTAAATATAAGAAATTGAGTAGACTAGAAAACACCAAAATACTCCAAACTAAAATTGGGTATTGTGTGCAACTAAAGTAGAATGATTTATTGCAGATATTATCATGATATTACATTAGTATTATTGTTAAATACATTAAATAAGAGTAGTGAACAACTGCAACAAAATACACCAAAGATATCTCTAAACATAAGCTCAAATACACACAAAAACTATTGTCAATATCATACAAACTCTCTCCAGAATTCATACAAAATTTTGAATAGAAAAGTACATATTTGAATATTATAATAACATTAAAATGTGTTTCTCACAATAACAATACAATTTAAAACTTAGAAATATACACTATGCACTCTAACATTGAATCAAATCCTACAGTCAAAATGGAATAAGAACATAGAACAAAAAGCTTTTAGTACATTAGAAATCCCTAAATGAAATTGCTCTTGGAGACCATCTAGACCACTATCTTTGAGACTCAATCCCCCTAGTTTATTAGCCCTGGAGATTCATCCTTCATCTGTTTACCAGCTTCTAAAGAATAGTCACAACCTATGAGAGAAAAAAATGCATAGAATGAATTGGAACTTGGGACACAAAAGCAATAATATACAAAACCACTTCCAACACTAACTTGGGCACCCAAAATCGAATTCCCAAGGAAGGCAATCTTGAATTTGAAATATTGTAACTCTCGCTGACAAGAATAGGTCACCATAAAGATTATAACTCTCATTGCCAGGAGGAGAATCGCCAAATTTGACCATTTAACATGCACCTTTGGAAACCTATGCCCAACTTGGTCAATATAATTTATGAATATTTAAAAAATTTCACCCAATAATGATTTAATTAATTCATTTTGAAAACCCAACTTTCTCGATTCATCCACAAGTCTCGACTTGCTACTTAGGAAACCAAATTTGCTAAAAATAGTGAATGTTATTTTTAGAAAAGGAGACAAGAAATATATTTATACTCAATCCAACAAATTTAAACTTGATGATTAAATTTGTAGTCATCACCAAAGATGGGATCAATAAGTTCAAGGTGTTAAAACTATTTACCAAGTAGTTAGTTATTTTTCGACAAAGTTGCAAAAATATAAACCACTAGATCAATGCAGGAGACATGATAATATTCTTGCAAGGATGCTTAAATAGCTAGACTTCATCCTCATCTCTCATGGAATCCTAAACAATTGGGAAATCATTATTTTCATCATTATTACTTTTTAGACTTCTACACTTACTCCTTTGAATCTTTTGGATCTTGGATGAGATAATCATGTCTCTCTTTTGGGGTAGAAAATAGCCGAAAACACACTAAGGACTCCCAATGGCAGCCCAAACACAACCCAAACCAATGAATGAATCTCTTCAACATAACCCAAACAAGTCATCTACCTTTGCCTTCATCTTCAACCTCCACAGTTTCCAAACCCAATTCAAAGTTTCTCATACAATTTTTTTTATTAAAAAATTATAATTAATATAAATATGTTTCAATGATTTTTAAACATATCTATATAATATAATTAATATATAAAATAAACTTTTATACAATTATTTATTATTCATTTATACTGTAATTAAACTAATATTATTAACAATAAATATAAAATTTATAGTATATTTAACTATTAGTTATTAGTTTGATATATATATATATATATATATATATATATATAAATATAAGGTTAATAATATTTTAAGTTTATAATTTTCATTTAGATTGTTTTTTTAAATATTTAATGAAAAGATTTAAAATACAAAGTAGAAAAAATTAACCTACAAATTATACATTAAATCATGTCTTTCTTACACTTATTCACATGATTTTTTATTAAGATATTATAATGATCCAAAACTTCTTAATACACTCCCCTTCATCCAAATCCCAAATCCAACGTCACTGCAACAAACATAAAAGTAATATCTCAATTTACTCAATGCCTGTGCGTAATTGTTGTGAATGTGTTCTCTAGAACAATTCTCACAGAAACCACACTAAATTGGTTTTAAAAAAAATCTTCAAGCACAATTCCAAAATCTCGCCCTTAAATATAATTTATCTATTTTTGGCAGAAAGGCACACCATAGAATCCATTGCTCGACTGTAATGAAAAACGCAATCGCCTCAATATTTTTTTACCAACTACCTCGGCGTATAAACTCAAGATTAGGCAATTCCTAGGCGTTAGAAGCTCCTAAAATGGTGTTTACAAGATAATTGCATGAGATATATTTCCACACGTTCTCTCTCATGCAAAATTGTAGCGCGACGTCCTCATCGATTACCAATTTACCAGATTTGCAAGTTTATAGATCACATTATTCACTTAAAGACGTGTTGCGATTTTACTGTATTTTCAACAATAATGTGAAGATTGATCCCCCGATCGAAGGGGTTTAGCAGCGGCACAGTAGCTGGGATAAGGCTAATTAATGATGAGAGAGGAAACCGTTATAATGCAACTAAAGCCGCTTTTCTTGGGGTATTCCGTTCAAACAAAATATAATCACCACCGTCAATTCTTTGCATCTGCTGAATTCTCGCTTCAAATGGAAATCGTTGCCATCGGCACAAACACATCACCCTTTGTTACGCAACAGAATGCACAAAATCCACCTGCTTTTTCACTAACAAGTTAATATAGGTAGTTATCCTAAATCGTTTTGTTAAGCCGTTTCACAGTTATACTATATTACATCGGCGAGAGGAAACTATTTTCGACTGTTCAGCATATGCAATTGAACGAAAGAAGAAACTGTCGAGTAAAGAAGTGTAAATCGACATTCAGGAATACCACAGTTGGAGCGAAAGCTGATATTCTGTAAGTCCATATGATCATATAAATGTAATTAATGTGTGTTTCAGTCTGTCCTTTCGAAGTTGTGATGTTTTGTATCGCTAATTAATGCATAATTCGCGCTTATACATCTTCAATTAGAACTGACGGATTTGTAAGGGTTAATATGGTACGCCTTAGCTTTTTCTGGTTTTGTCATGGCTTCATTCCCTTGGATTTACAACTAGACGACAGTGCACAGCCATGCCTTGAATTTTTTTCTCTTGCCATTTTCTCTATCAGGGCCACACTCCATGTGTTGAAGCAATTTTCTTTAACACCGTACCTTGGTTTTTCTTAACACGAAAATGCAACAGTTTTGCATACCTTATCTTGTTTTTATATTAATGTCATGTGTAGAGTTGCAGCGAAATTTCTCCTGCTGAATTCCATAATATGTATGTATATGCCATGCCATGCCTAGCCTTCACTTCATGCATAATTTCCAGTACAGTTCAGCAAATTAGTTTCATTGTATAATCTGATATAATTTGACAATCTTAATCTGCATTATCCGTTTCAGCAGTACAAAAATAGTGCTAGATAGGGAAATGCGCCCTGATCTTCTTTCTAATTTCTCTATTTACAATAATGTCCATTATAAATGTAGGTTTTTATGTTTAAATTTCTCACTAAGTTTTTTCAAATTAATCAATACTCAGTTTGCCTTAACCTGTATCATACCTTCAAATTCTATATAATTTTATCCTGCTTCCTTACATTTCAATATTTTATTAGTGTACATCTTGCATTAGTCAGTTTATACAAGTTTCTACTTATGCTAATAAACTTATATACAAGTTTCTAATCATACTAATAAAATTAGAGGCACTTTTTGCCTAGAAACCTGTATATAATTTTAGAGAATTACATTGAGAATTAAAAACCCCCAATCTGGTCAGATTTTCGAAACAGCAGAAAGGGCAACAGAGGCCACAAAACAGACAAAACCAAACATTTAGACCCCAATAGTTAAGTGCTACTAGAAGAGCTTGGAACACCACTAGTTAACAGCTAGAAAGGAGAATGGGGGCCGAGCTGGTGCATGGCGTTACAGGAATCTCAGGGTGTTGAATTTTTACTTTTGATATTTACTTGTCATGACCTCTTATTTTACTTTGATTTTTATATTTTTCCCTTCATATTATGCCATGCTATGCATTACGTCATGGCAAGGTAAAATTTAAAGGAGTACCAATAAAATATTATTGAAATTTGCCTTATTGACAACCCAAAAAGAGAACCTAACTTGGGGAATATTCAAATGAGTTTGTAAATGGTTGTGAATATTTAGGTATCAGGAAATTCACCGCCAACAATTCACGTTAACAATTTATCATGACAGTGAATTGTTAGCGGTGAATTTTCCAACAGTGAATTGCTGACGGTGATGTACTACATTCCGCAGAAATTGGTTATCTCCCTTTGCAAAGTTGCTGACCCAGTGTCTCCTAGAGCTGTTTGAGTATGACTGGGCAAAACCTCTGGGCATCTGTGCCATAGTGAAGTTTGAGGGCACTCCTCAAATCTGGCTCCCTCTTCACAAAGTACCCCTTCCAGCTCCTCCACTATAAGCTGCTCATAATAGTTCCCCATTCAAGTTACAGAATTGTCAAGTACAGATTCTATGATCGAATAACCAGCAGAGCCATCTAAGGACAAAGAATGTTCAAGATATATATCACAATCCCGAGATGCGTGTGCGTCTTTCAAAATTTCTTTTAAAATATCTGATTCTTGATAGGGATCGTTTGCTTTCTTATTTTCTTATTTAGTGGAGATCCATCCATAGCTCCAGGTATGTTCCAGTTTCTAACCCCTGAACACTCTGTAAAATCCTCTGCTTTTGATATTGCGTGTGCAGGGTCAAATTTCGGCTTATACTATCTGGATAAATTATTTCAATACCCTTCTAAAATTAACAAGAAAAGCAGACTTCACACTGTGAAGTCAACATAATATAAACAAGCATACCATTCGATCATTTCTGAAATTGGCAATTAAACAATTTTGATTTGTATCATCCCACTCAGACTCTAGAAACCAATTGAGAGCATCATGACAATCCATTTTATCATTTAGAGTCCTGCCCTTCACCATCCCGCCCTTGCGGGTTGGGTGGGAGTGAGAAGAAATGGAAGTTTGAACCTCAAGTTTACCCAACATTTTAACAAATACAACAAAAAATGTCCGGCTGTGTACACATTCAAAAAATTAAATCATTGAAACCTTGGCAAGTGGCTTGCCTCAAAAAAAAAAAAAAAAATCACAAATTTATTATGATGGATTTATCGGATTTTTCATTTATAATTAATTAAATAAATTATGTACAACAGATTTATTGCTTTTTATTTCTACTTTGTTCTTTATTTCTTTGTTGCTTACATAAATATATTTTTTTCAATTAGGACATTTATTTCAGCAAATGAATGAACAACATAGCAACAATCAGATAGAGTCATTTCATCACTTTATACAGGTATTTAAGATTTTGTAACAATCAGACAGTCATTTCATCGCTTTATACAGGTATTTATGATTTTGTTGTTTTCATATTACTATAATTTGATATAAGTGTAGGTTGTTTTCAGCAAATGAACGAACAACGTGGCAACACTCAGACACAGTCATTTCATGCACTTTATATAGGAGGTATTTATGATTTTGTTTTTTTCATATTACTATAATTTGATATATTTGGAGGTTGTTTAATTGGTTTAATTTGATATATTAATTTTTAATAATTGTTTTATTCTTCAATAGACATTTTTACAATTAGTTGTTTTTCAAAAAAATCAATTTCTCGTATACACATTTTAATTCAATTTATTTATTAATATTTTTTTTTAATTAGCATTAAAAAATATAACTTCATAATTGAATATAATTTTTTTAAATATAATTCAATTCATAAGATATTATAAAACATATATACTACAAGTTTGATAATATAATATTATTGACATAGTCCTAAATTATTATATTTTAATATTAATAATATATTTTTATAATAAAAGTAATATATATTTAATAATATTATTAGCAAATCTATTTTTAAAATGAATTGTTTAACAAAATAATAGTAAAATATAAGAAATGAAGTTTCTAAAAGAATCATTCTTATTACAGTCTTTGAATCTTTAGTCGATGGACAATAAGGCTAGAGTGATAATGAAACGACAATTTCATCATTTTAAAAATGCAAATGGTGAAGGGAATTTTTTTAGTTTTGATTTGTTTGACTTTTATGGTGTGAAATACGAGTAACATGTTTTAATGTGATTGCAAAACAGTTTTATTATTGTATAAAAATAGAAAAGTATTTACAAAATGAGTAGGAAATGTTTTAATGTGATTGCAAAATAGTTTTATTATTGTATAAAAAATAGAAAAGCATTTACAAAATGAGTAGGAAATTCTCTTACTGAGCCCAACAACTCAAACAAATACAAAAAAAAAACTCATAGGCAACAATTTGCCTCATTACAATATTCAACAAAACATCAATTGCAACAAACTTCAATTTTATTAACTCAATTTCAAACTACAATTCTCGAACACAAGATAGTTGCATTCAATTATGTTCTCGATTTCTTCAACCTCAACATTTTCTCCTTGCAACCACCTCTTTGCACATGTTCACTACAATTTTCAAATTGTCCCCCCTTATGCTTGCGCACCCCTTCATTTTCTCTCATGGAACCTCTCTTTCTTCATCATGCCACACCCAATATCTTTCACTTCTTTTGTCTCTTAAACTTCTCCTTACCATTGCATTTTGAATTCCCCTTATTTCCACAATGCATGCTAGTTTTTAAATTTTTTTATTGAAGACTTGCTCTCTTCTTTTGCTGATGACTCTCCTTAGCCCACACCCCCTCATATTTCCTCTAATCAAAAATTTGATATTTTAGTTTAAATATCCTATTTTATTTGTAGAAGGTCACCCTTGTGCATTCTGCATAACACATATATTTTGGCTTCTTTGTTTTTATGCATTCCAATTGCTAGAGGTATTCAATAGCCATGTATTGCTAGTTACTTTTTGACCTCAAGTATTGTGCAAAACATCACTTGATTTGTAATGACATTAAATGAACAATTCAACTATCTATTGTCAAATAATCCATGACATTTCCAAAAACATACATCATGTCATTTGATCTCCATCAAAATCAATCAAAATAAATTTAATGCTGAAAAATGAAAAATGATCACTGGTCAAAAGAATGCAACATTAAACTAAAACCAAACTAAATGGATGAAAACCAAGTTAAACTATTTTTGGTGTATGCAGATCACTCTTCACTCGGGATGCTCTTGCATACACATCGGGTAGAAAGATTGCGAGCATAGGCTCACAATGTAATGAAATAACTTGCACAATAGAAGTATATGATATGAAATATTCTACAAATACTTGATAATAACTAAGAATAACAAGCCACTTCAAGGGATAAAACCTCCAAATATCTCTAATGAGAACACATTTCACAATATGATGATGAGATAAGACTCACAACCTCCTATATATACCTATTTATGCCTAGGATATCACCTAGGCCAACTTAGACACCACTATATAAGCCCTAGGCTGACCTAACCAACTAAATAATAATATAATAATGATAACATGACTTAATTAGGAGTTAAGATAGCCACAAGCTGACTATTCATAACCCGATGTACACCAATATTAAGGGTGTAGCATGCCCCCCTCTTCAAAGAATCATTGTCCTTAATACTAATCAAGTTCGGTTTCTTTTGAATGAACTCCTCGTCTTCTCGTGTGGCATCTTCAACTAGTAAATTCTTCCATTGGATGAGATACTCAGTGAGAGTTCTATTCCTCAACTTCATGTGTGTTTGACGAATGCACTCTGGTTCCAAAATGATTCTTCCTTCTTCATCAAGTTCTTCATGCATTTTTTATGAATGTACTCTGGTTCCAAAATGATTCTTCCTTCTTCATCAAGCTCTGGTAGTGTTGTTTGAGTTGGAATATTATTCCCAATTACCTTCTTCAAATAAGAAACATGAAAAATTGGATGTATCTTTGTTGTTGGTGGCAACTCTAGCTTGTAGGCAACACTACTGATCTTTTGCATAATTTGGTATGGCCCATAATACCTTGGAGACAACTTATTATTATTTTTTTGTTGCTTTAGTAAGACTTGCTTTAAGGCTGCAATCTCATGAAGACCCAATCCCCAACTTTAAAACTTCTTTCACTATGATGTTGGTTTGCTTGTTGTTTCATTCAATTTTTTTCCATGGATAAATTCGCCTTGAGTCTTGAAATGAAGCAAGTGGTCCTCTACTACCTAAACTCTTGGTGACACCTTTAATGATGATGTGATGGAAGGAAGATGATATCCATAAAGTGCCAAAAATGGAGACATTTTTGATGAGCTATGAAAAGAAGTGCTATACCACCATTCTACAAGTGGTAGCCAATCTACCCATTGAGACTATTTCTCTGCAATGAAACAATGTAGATATCCTTCCAAAAACTTACTAACAACCTCAGTTTTCCCATCTAATTGAGGGTGGTATGAAGATCTATGAGCCAATTGAGTCCCAAACATGAGAATAAATCTTTCCAAAAGTGGCTAGTGAAGATAAGATCACAATCACTAACAATAACCTTAGGTGTACCATGTCGCTTTTGGATATTCTCCAAAAAATATTTGGCCACTACACTTGTGTAAAAGGATGTGATGATGCAATGAAATGTGCATATTTAGTGAGGTGATCAATTACTACCATGATGACAAATTATGTATGACCTTTAGATTTGGGAAGCCTTGTGATGAAGTCCATGGATACCGAGCTTCCCAACATTGGATAGGAATAGATAAGGGTTGCAAGAGACCTAGTGTCTTTATTGTCTCCCCTCTATTCCTTTGACAAACCAAACATTCAACCACATATTTTTTAACATCACCTTTTAGCACTTCCCAAAAAAATATTGCTTGACTCGATGTTATGTCTTCAAAAATCCTAAATGACCACCAACTAGAGACTCATGCAGCTCTATGAGAATCTTGTGTTTAAGTGTGGAATTATTGCTGAGATACAAATGATCTTTATACCAAAGAGTATCTCCCTTCCAACAAAAATTATCTGAACTACTACGATGATCACTTTTTAATTGTTCAATGAGATTACTTGTTGCAACATCATTTTGCCACTCTGCTTTGGCTTCCTCCACCCAATTTGCTTGTAATATTGAAAGGTCACACAATAAGGCTTCATCTTTCTCATCCTTCCTTGAAAGTGCATCTGCCACAATTTTTTCCTTCCCTTTCTTATATACAATCTCAAAGTCATATCCTAACATCTTAGTGACCCATTTTTGTTGCTCTTCAGAAGATAGTCTGTGCTCCAAAATATATTTTAGGCTATCATGATTTGTCTTAACCTTGAAGTGTCTACCCATTAGATAAGGCCTCCATTGTTTAACTACATGAAGGATTGCTAGCATTTCCTTCTCATTAATTGGTTAACCTTCTTGCATGGGAACTACTCTTTGGTGAAGTCAAAAGTAGCAAGCACTGGAGTTGTACACATAGCCTCCTTCAATATCTCAAATGTTGTATTAGTAGACTCATTCCAATGAAAAGAATCCTTCTTCAATAGAGTGGTGAGGGGTACTGCTATATAACCATAATTCTTCACAAATATTCTGTAGTACCCTATCAATCCCAAGAAACCCTTGAGTTTCGTAATGGTTTTGGAATAGGCCTTTCCATGATAGCCTTAATTTTGTTAGGGTCCACCTTTACTCCATGTGAAACTATGTGTCCCAAATAATCCACCTCCTTAAGACCAAAAGCACACTTGGACATGGCTTAGCATAGAGTTGATGATCTTCAAGTATTTGTAATGCTTGATCCACATGTTGCAAATGTTCTTCCCAAGTCTTGCTATAAATCAATATATCATCAAAGAACACTAACACAAAATTTCTCAAGAACTTCTTAAAAATGGAATTCATCAAACTTTGGAATGTAGATGGTGCATTGGTAAGACTGAATGGAATCACCAAAAAATCATAATGACCCTCATGAGTCTGAAATTTTGTCTTAAAAATATCTTCCTCCTTAATTTGAATTTGGTGATAGCTAGAACTAAGATCTAACTTGGTAAAATACATAGCTCCATTCAATTCATCTAGCAAATCATCAATGACTGGAATAAGAAACTTATCTTTAATGGTGTACATGTTAAGCACTCTATAATATGGACACACGTACCAAGTGTCATCCTTCTTACGTACCATCATCATAGGTGAGGAGTAAGCACTTTGGCTATGTCTAATAATTCTTGCCTCTAGCATCTCCTCAACAATTTTTTCTATCTCACTCTTTTGTATGTGTGGGTACCTATAAGGCCTGATGTTTGATGGTTGGCTCCTTGGAACTAACTGTATGGCATGATCATGATCCCTTTTATGAGGAAGTCCTTTAGGTATATCTCCAAGAAAAATTGAGTGATGATCAATTATAGCTTGTAAATCTGCATGAGTAGGAGCATTATATTGAGAGACTTCTAATGAACATAGTTGGGCAACAAATCCATCCAATCCTTTCTTAAGCAACTTTTTCATTTGATGAGAGCTTACCATCTGTGGGGACTTTTCCTTCAACCCCCTTAGCTCTACTACCCTTCCTTCTGATTGAAATCTCATTAATAGTTCTTGTAAGTTCATCTCAATTGTTCCCAATGTAGTAAGCCATTGTACTCCCAAAACAATATCTATTGCACCCATGGATATTGCATACATTAGGGTATCAAGTTGATAATATCCCATGGATAATTTAATGCTATGAAATTTCCCTGAACAACTAATTGTACCACCATTTGCAATTAAAACTTGAAATTTTGGAGTTGGATGTAAAAACCAATTTAGATGAGTAGCTAACTTTTTGTTGATGAAATTATGAGTACTACCTGAGTTGATCAACACTATTACTTTACGCTTCTTTAAGAACCACACCACCTTGAGAGTTTGTGGAGCACTGAAACCTACAAGTGCATGACAAGAAATTATTGGTTGAGAATCATGTGATTCCTCATTTTACCCCCTTTCATCCTCTAATATGGGTTCCTCCTCTTCTTCCTCACTTGGGCCTTCAATATGGAATAATTTCTTTTCACTACATTTATGTCCTTGACTATATTTTCTATCACAATTGAAACACAACCCTTTTGCTCTTTTCTCCTCAATTTCCTATGGAGTCAACCTAGTAGGTTGGGAAAGAGAATGTGTTGAATATCCTTTATCTCTTGTCACATTAGCCCCTTGCTTCTTAGGAATCAAATACTTCTCCTCCACCCTATGTGCTAAGATAAAAGACTCATTTATAGAGCTAGGACTAAACATGTGTAACTCATGTTGTATGTGATCCTTGAGACCCCCAAAGAATAAATCATTCAAGTTTTCCTCTGCATTTGTATCCACTCTTAAGGATAGATTTTGGAATTGTTGAATATAATCCTTAACTGATCCTATTTGTTTCAAAGTTTATAAAGCTAGCTAAAGAAGTTGTCTATCATTCTATTGCTCTATTGTGCTTGGAGTGCCTCCATAAAAATTGACCATGAGATGGTGAGACCCTTTTTCCTTTGATGAGTACAAAGCCAACGATACCAAATGAATTGATCTTGTTCTAGATATAGGGAAGCCATCGTGACCTTTTATCCATTTGGGATTTGATGTACTTCAAAAAAAATTATCCATTTAGTTTATCCATGTTAGAGGATCCTTTCCATCGAACTTGTGCATATCCACCTTTGGAAAAAAATCCCTAGATCCCATAGGAGTATTAAAACTTGTGTTAATTTGTGCTGACTTGGAAGTATCACCTTGGTTGCTTGAGAACTCCTTTCTTGGTTCATTCATATAGGTACTTGACATGCTTTGTATATCTGATATATCTCCTTTTAGGTCATGCATATCCATCTTCATTGAGGAAATGTCTTCCTTGACCTTACTGATTTCCTCATTAGGAGTAATATCCTCTATTGTTACCCCATCCTTATCAAGAGTCTTCCCTAGAGTGACAACATTCTTTTTGCCCCTTGTTGTAGGCCTTTTCAAGATGGGAACCAATAATACCTCTCACCTAGAAAAATCTCCAAGAAATAAGTAGATTTACAACCTTGAGAGAGATATTTGTGGAAACCTTAATGTTTCAAGAACTTGATTATTTCCGCTCCAATTTCTCCAATTTTTTTACTATAAGCTCCTTTATTATTTCTTCAAAAACTCAATAAAAATTAGGCTCCAATTCAACAATATGTGAGAGATATGCAAATTCCGAATAAATTGTGTAGAAACCCTAATTCTACAATAATTCACTCAATTCTACTCCAATTCCTCTAAAATCTAGACTATAGCTTCTTTAATATGTTCTTCAAAAACCCTTTAAAAATCAGAAAAAAAAATTGCCAAAATCTGAAAGATATGCTCTTCCCAAAATTGCCTCCAATATTGAGAAAAAACCTTGCCTATGTGATGTCAAGATCATGCGCTGATACCACTTTGATGAAATAACTTGCACAATAGAAGAATATGATAATAACTAAGAATAACAAGCCACTTTGAGGGGAAAACCTCCAAATATCTCTAATGAGAACACACTTCACAAAATGATGATGAGATAAGAATCACAACCTCCTATATATACCTATTTATGCCTAGGATATCACCTAGGCTGACTTAGACACCACTATATAAGCCCTAGACTGACCTAACCAACTAAATAATAATATAATAGTGATAACATGACTTAAATAGGAGTTAAGATAGCCACAAGCCGACTATTCATAACCCTGTACACCAATATTAAGGGCATAGAAAACAATGGGGAAGTTGAGTGATGGAATCACTCTTTGAGATTGTAAACAATTTGCAGTGAACTCCATTGTTGTATCAGGTTCCCAAAAACTATTTCTTTTACTTCTTCTAACATTTCTCTAGAACATGGACCACCTTCCTCCAACAATGTTGCACCTTCTTCCTTCTCCTCCTTGTAGACTCATTCCCACCAAGCCCGACCTCAGTCGAATTCTTTCCACTCTCTTCTCATCCTTCGTGGGTTCAAACCCACCTCTAACTATCTACTTCCACCAAAAACAACTTGCAACATCTTCAACCATCTCCACAAGCAAATACAGTTTTACAAAGTTGATTTAACTTATCTTTATTTACATTTGCAACTTTCACTTCCTCATCAGCTACAACTTCTTGTTAGATTCTCCTTTCGTTGCACTAATGAGCTTCATCTTCCATTCTTCCTTAATTGTCAGCAAACGGGCCAACAAATCCTTTTTGCCATCTATAGCAACCATTTTGCTACTCACCTCAATCCTTTCTTCTTTTCTCATTATGCCTTCCTCATGGCATGTCTTTGCTGCTACCTCATGCTTATCTTCATCATACTGGACCAATTCTTCACATTGCCTTGCTTCCAATCTATCCATTCTCAAGGTTATATTTACCAATATCAAAAAGATCTTCCTCTTTTGGTATTGCCTCCATCCATCCCATATAACATGCTTCTTTCTCACAAATATCTCCATCTCACTTTCTACAATCTTCTGCAATCCACATCATACTCTTCACAATTTGTGATTCTATGTGGCTCTTCATCTCCCAACTATTCAAGACTTCACAAACCTACAACAATTCTCAATCGAGCTCTTCTCTACCACTTTCTCACTCTTCTCTACCCGTAGGTCCTGGTGGATCCTCTCCACTCTCAAGACTACCTACTTTGATACCAATTGATGCAAGAGGGTCTTCCCTTTTCCCAAAAACTCAAAAAGACACAAAAGCAAAACTCACAGGCAATGGTTTACCTCATTACAATATTCAACAAAACATCAATTGCAACAAAATTCATATTTATTAACTCAATTTCAAGCTACAATTCCCTAACAAGAGATATTTGCATTCAATTTTGTTCTCAAATTCTTCAACATTCTATTATTTGTTTTCTCCTATTTGCAACTTAACATTTTAAATATAGATTTTCCTTGTTGTTACAATAGCCTTGCCACCCTTTATCTGCCCAGATCTCACACATACCTATACTTCCACACAACCACACTACATTTCTGGTGCTTACAACATTCCTCTTATCTTTTCCCTACACACACCCTACATTCTCATTTGATCTTTATTTTAAATGATACCCTCCCTAATGTCCACACACATCATCTCCTTTCTTCACTATTTGTACACAACCCTTTCTTACCTATTTGTTATTTCCCTTCAACGTTTTCTCCTTGCAGCCACCCTTGTTTCCCTCTTCAACTTAGCAAGAAATTTTATCCTATCACAAATGGTGTGCCCCCCCCCACCCCCCCTTTGCATATGTTCATTGCATTTTTTAAATTGTTCCACCTTATGTTTGCGCACCCTTTCATTTTCTCAATCATGGAACCACTCTCTCTTCATCATGCCACACCCAATATTTTTCACTCTTAAACTTCTCCTTACCACTGCATTTTGAATTCCCCTTATTTCCACAATGCATGCTAGTTTTTCTTTTATTCAAGACTTGATCTCTTCTTTTGCTGCTCTCCTTAGCCCACACCCCCTCATATTTCCTTAAATTGGCAATCTGATATTTTATTTTAAATATCCTATTTCATCTGTAGAAGGTCGCTTTTGTGCATTCTCCTCTATTATCTGCATAACATAGATATTTTGGCTTCTTTGTTTTTATGCATTTGAATTGCTAGAGGTATTTAATAGCCATGTCTCGTTGGTTACTTTTTGACCTCAAGTATTATTTCAAACAACACTTGATTTGTAATGACATTTTATGAACAATTCAACTATCTATTGTCAAATAATCTGACACTGCCAAAAAAATACATCATGTCATTTGATTTCCATCAAAATCAATCAAAATAAATTGAATGTTGAAACTAATCACTAGTCAAAAGAATGAAACATTAAAACCAAACCAAACTAAATGGATGAAAACCAAGTTAAACTATTTTTGGTGGATGTGTATTGCTCTTCACCTTGGATGCTCCTGCATCAATATCATTGGTATTGTTTTATCAATCAATCCATGTAATACAATATTAACAAAGAATGCTACACAAACTCAATTTTTTTTTAATTTAAAGACATGTTAGCTTGCAAAATTGACTTAACAATGTGGGGTGATTTTTGCAACAATGAAAGCCAACGAGCAACTATGTGATTCCTGAAAGTTTCTAATTTTTGTTGTGAATGTTGCAAGAATTAGTGATTATGGTGGAAAATCAGCATAACCCAAGTTCTAATAAAAAATATCATTTATTAAAGAAGCTACAATGTTGAAAATTGTGACACAAATTAAGAATCAACACTTGGAATATGTAATAAAGTTGAGTGGATTTTGGTAAAAGCATATTATCTTAAATTATCATAAAGTTTGATCATTTCTATTACACCACTTTCCCTTTGGATAGTGAAGGTAAAAAATGCAAAAAGAAGGTGTACAATAATGGAAATGATCGGTGTTGTCAAATATGTGATAAGAGTTTCCCTAATTGTGATATATAATACAAATTCTATTTTTAATTGTAATATAATTTTTTCTAATTCAATATATAGATAATTTTATATACATAATCTAATTCAACCTATTGCAATTAAATATGCTATATACATAACATAATTTAGCATATTTAAAATAAATAAAGTTATTCAATCTAATTCAATTAAATATTCTAATTCAACTTAATTCAAATAAGCAATCTATATTAAATAATCTAATACTCTTTTAATAATAAAAAAAAAATATAAAATTAGTAATATTGAATAATTATAATATTCTAAAAAATAGGAGGGCTCCTATTCTCCATGAGGGCCTCATACTGCTCATAATGGAGCACGTGAGAGCCCAGATTTTGGCCAAGACTATTAAAGGTAAGGAAAAATATAGCAATCATGAATACCTCTCCACTGGTTTGGATACTAGTGCTCCTAGTGAAGAGGAATGGAATGAAGAGGATGAGGGTGAGTCTACATCCCTTGCAGTGGCCCCTTCTAATAAGAGGAAAGGGAACCCCATGGGAAAATTTTTTTTTAAGAAGATTGTTCTTTAGGAGTCGAATTCTGCTAGAAATGATATGGATGTTGTTTCTGGTGGTTCCCAATCTAAGGGAAATAATGAACTTAATGATTAGGACCCTATTGCGGATGAGCGTAAGGAGGAGGAAGTGCCTGAGAATGTTGGGGAGAAGGAAGCCAAGGAAATTCCACAGAGGTCTTCCAAGCGCATTATAAAGATGAAAAATTAGGTTGTGAAAGGTGATTTGAAGGGTCCCAAGGAGCAAGATAAGGAGAAGGGTGTTGTAGATAATGTTGTTGAAATAAATGACTCCCTTGTTAAATAGTCACCTAGTATGGAGCTTTCAGGTGGGAAGTCTTTGCATGAGGATGATGGGGTTAACCCAAGTTCTAGAAAGCCAAAGCCTCTTAAGGTGAATCCCCTCTATAAGGAATTCTCTTACCTTGATGATGACAACACTTCAATGTTCAAGCTTCTGGATATGGCTCATTCGAGGGCTACAGGCACGTTTAAACTAGCCAAGTGGGTATTGTAGGAGTTTAATGGGGTGAATATAAATATCAGGGGTCTCAAAGAGAATATACAAAACAAGTTGAAGGGTTCCCCCTCAGATATGTTGATTGAAAGACTTGTGGACTTAGAGTGCTCCTTTATAGATTTCAAATCTCCATGTGAACAATGCCTCTTTGATATAGAGGCTAAGATTATTGAAACTAATACAGACATCAAGAAGCTACTTCATGTTAGTCACAGTTCGGTCAAGAACAACGTGGAGTTTGTGGAGGTCCGCTTTCATAAGATAAGTCAACTTAGGGGAGATCACCTTTACTTTGTAGAGTTGATGGAGAAGGACTAATCCTCAAAGGGAAATGGGAAGAAGGTTGGAAAAGATGAGGCATCAACAAGAGGAAGGGATAACTTGAGGAAGACCTTTGAGGAGGAGAAGAAAGAACTGATGGACATGGTCGAGTTGCATCATAATTGGGAGATTGAGGTTGCTAACACCTTAAAGAACATGAAATAGTTTCTCTTTTTGTATTATTTTTTGTTACTATTTTTTTTTATGTTGGGTCTATTTTTTGGATGTTGTTTGGCTATTGGTCCTGATGGTTCAATGTGTTAAGTTTTAAGCAATTTTTTCATCTTTATAGTTGTAAAGGGTATCAGGTCCCTTCAAAACCTATTTTTCCAATATAATCGAAACATCATATAATATGAATATAATACAATATTAATATAATGTGAATAAGAATATAAGAATAAAATAGTAATAATATAATATTATAATAAAAAAACAATAATATGTTAGTATAATAGTAGTAATATAATAGTATTATATAATATAATAATGATTATATGTACAATATATATATATATATATTTATATTTATCAGTAAGCAGGGTAATTGTATTGATTTTTAGAAAGAAACAAAGATACATTGTTCAGGCTCGAACAGGGAAACCAACCAGACTTCACCAGAGAGCATCCAAACTAAACCTATGACCATATTTCATAGAGTGTGGAAGCAGCAACCATTAATCCTCTTTCAAGAAAAATCCTAAACCTACGTATCCTTTAAGGAACTCTCTAAACATAGAACCATTAGACCAAAAAACCATCACAAAAACCACCAGACCCATATCACCAAACATTTTGTTGAGAAAAAATTCTAAAAGCCTTCTTCCATGTTGAATCTTCAATGGGCACTAGAAAAAATTTCTTTTTCAGAAACTCGACATCTTCCATGCCCAAACGTCTAAACTCCATGAAGGCCAAGCCATTAACATCCAAAATAAAGGGATGATATCTTACCAGGGTGTCTGGGTCATCAAGGAGATGCAAGTCCCATGGGCGAGGGATGCCTTTTCCATGTCAATCTGCAACCAAGGCTCTATCCAAACCAACTAGCATATCCTTGCAGAAGAGACCTCACATGATCACTCACACATCCAACTTGGAAACCCCTACGTCAAGCAGACTGGCCAACACCCATAAGGAGATGTCCGATTCCAAGCAATATCCTTTGGTTTCCTCCATGAAAGCTTTCCTAGCTAAGCATTTGATGGTAGTGAATGTCAAATAATCTGGGTGGCAGATGAGATGATGCAACCAAAGGGAGGATATGGGTCCTTCAAAAGCAATTTTCCATTTGGAGCTTTTCAAGTACACCGACATCACCATCCCACCCATTTCTAATTCTTCTACAGAGATAAGGAGGATGAATCTACTCATTGCACATACAATACACATAAACCAAACCACCACACTCTATAGGAATAGGACAATGCCACTCAACAACAATAAAGGCTTTGGCAGACGTGCTAAGCCTCCATCATATGCAAACTGTCAACCATCCTTAAAGGACCATCATCGCTTGAAATGTCAATGGAGATTAATAAATAAACCATCCTCTAGAAAGATCTTCTATCGCATTGCCACCTCAACCCTCATACAACTCACGCAATCCCCCTTGGCCACTCACATCAACACACATGGGATGGGGTGGCACCCACCCATCCACCCACTATGCCACCTCACCTGAGGCACAAATTTCCTCTTTGTAAATTCCATCTACTCCTAAATTAGCCAGAGAATCCACCTCAGAGTTTCCTTTGCACAAGATATGATTTATTTCAAAGTCTTTTAAGCTTCTTAAATAGGAAAGAGTGGTCTCCAAAAGTGCATCCAGTTTCCAATTCTCCAAATGGCTTGACCTCAGGGCATTGATGATCATAGATGAATCACCCTCAACTATGATCTTTTGCGCACCCACCTCTCTGCAAAAATTGATGCCCAGATCTGCCACTTGGAGCTCAACATCATTGTTTGTACCATTGGTTAAGGGCTGAGTGAATCTTCCCACTACCCACCAATGCCAGTCTTTAATGATGCAACTTGCACCCAACTTCCCTGGGTTACCTCTTGATGCACCATCAAAATTAACCTTATGCCAACCCGGTGGAGGAGGGCACCATTTAACATCTTCCTTTCTTGTAGTGCTTGGAGGCATCCTCAATGTTATTAAGCTAGGAACCTTCAATCCTTCTTAAACCTTCAGCATTTGGGAGTCCCAACTTGAGAAAATGGATTTGGCACCCACAGCCCCTACCGCTCTTGAATTTTCTAGTTCAACAATTCAAGCTTCTAGTTTGTTAAGAAAAGATGAAAGAAACATTGCCTCATCTTTGAATATCCTATGATTCTGCTCTTTCTAGATTTCCCAAAGCAACATTGATGGGAAAAGCCACCATAAGCAACCAAAAACTGATTTTCCACCCAAGACTGGCCAACTTTGGAACCAATCCAATATTTGTGTGGGTTGTGTGAACACCAAATTCAGCTTGGCACAAAACCAATCCTAGAATTTGACTGCGAAGGGGCAATTAAGGAAAAGATGATCACTCACTTCTTTAGCCTTTTTGTAAAGAACACATCTTAAAGGCCCAAGAATATTTTACCAACTTGTTTGTTGTTAATACTATGCTTTGGATAGCTGTCAATGAAAAGATGTTGGCCTTGGGAAGATAGTTGCTATTCTAGCATACTTTGTCTGGGATGCCTAGGTCCCATCTAAAAGCAACTTCCTACCCAATTTCCAGCTTTCTATAGCCATCCTTGGCCCTGTAATTTCCAGAGGCTAAGCCACACCACTTTAAAACATCATTTCCATCCCTGATGTTCAAAGTTGTGCCTTAAAAGTAGTTTCAAAGGCCTCCACTTCCTCCATATTAAGACCCAGTCATCTTGGATCCTTCCATGTCCACCTTAAAGTCCCCTCCTCTTGAGAAGTGGTGAAATAGTCTTTCACCTGACTTCCCCAAACCTGCTTGGAAACCTCCATGATATTTCTCAAATTGTCTTGTGCTACCATTTTTCCATAACCGCCCCACAAGTCTTCCCAAAAGAGTGTTGATTTACCATCTCTAATATCCCAAGAAAGAGAATTCAAAATGATATTTCTACATTCACAAATGAATTTTCAAATTCGTGAACCCTTAGGGGTGATCCCACAATAGTGGTTTACAATTTTTGGCCAAACTGGACATTGGAATTATTATTTTTAACTAAATCTTCACATTTGTGCACCCATAGCGGCTAAACCGTGAAGAATTTGAAGATGATGCAAACTAGAGTCTCGTCACATTTTGTATGTAGATTTTTAAAATATTTTTTTCAAAATTTTTCGAATCAGATTGCAGTTCTTTTTCCATCTCCCATGAAAACTAGTTTTTTTTTAAAAACAACATTTTAAAAAAGTGATGCACACCATATAATGCATAACTATTCTTCCATGAAGGATAAAATTCTAATTCTTTTGAATTTAGATTTGTAACTCCAATATCTAGTGCTTCCACTTGGTTAGAAATTTTTTTATTGAATATTTTTTCTTTAATCAAGTTTCAAAGTCAAACCAATTACACTTTAGACATAGTGCAGACGTATAACACATTACTTTTTTGGTATATATCAAAATTCAATTTATTTATTTTTTTGGATCAAGGACTTCAATATCTGGTGCACTCATATTTTTCAATTGTTTTTTTGATAATTTTCTATTTTTCCACATGTGCAGAACATAGACTTTCATTTTTGATGAAAAACCTATGTTTAATAAAACTAAAAAAACAAATACATAATAAAACCAAAACATATTAAAATTATATTTTTTGGATAGCTTGTTCTAAGGACTACCTAATTCCAATTAGGTTTATGAAGATTCCTCCATTTTCATCCTCAACCTGAGCTCCAAAGTGCCAAAATCTAGGTTTTTTTGTGTCTCAGGGGGGATGAGGAATAAGGGGGGTTCGAGCAAACCCCTAGGGGTTCATTCGAACTAGGGTTCATTTGAACCCCCCTTCTATAAGGGGTTTTGTTGTCTTTTTTGGCAGGAAAGAATTAAAAGGGTTCACCCAAAACCAGGTTCTAGTGAACCCCTAATGGGTTCGATTAAACCAATAGGTTCGTACGAACCCCTAAAATCAAGCTTTTTGCCATGCATTCATTTTTTGTGAGTTTTCCTTCCTCACTTGAATTGTAAACCACTATTGTGGTTTCACCCTTAGGAAGATGGCTTTTTGTAAATAAGTTTTTTTCTTCTTCGCTTAAATACTTTGCTTTCATAATTTTCACCTATTTAATATTTTGGCCAGCATACATTTTCCAGGCCAATTTTCCACCCAAAGCTTTATTTTGTAGGGAGATATTCTTTAGTCCTACTCCAGCTTACGCGCTTTGCAGACCTTCTCCCATTTAATCAGAGGAAATTTTCTTTGCTCTGAACTACCTTGCCAAAAGAAGTTTCTCATTTTTTGGTTCAATCTGGAGTATGCATTCCTTGTCAGGGGAAGACAAGAGAGCATGTAAATTGGCAGAGTCGTGACCACTGTCTTGATCAATGTTAACCTCCTAGCCCAAGACAACCATCTTCCTTTCCAGGAAGAGAGCCTGCTTTCCACTTTTGCAATTAACGGATCCTAAATTTTTCCAGATTGGACCCCCGTAGCTAAAGGGAGATGCAAGTATTTGCATGGGAGCTTGCCTCTATGAAAATTCAAAACTTGAAGAATGCGAGTTTCTAAAGCAAGGTCAATGAAAAAGAAAGACTTCAAACTTTTCCAAACTTACCTCCTAACTCGAGGCTCGGGTATAGTCAGACATAATTCTTTTGAAAGTTCGAGCTTCTTTGATCCTAGCTTTTCCAAGCAACATATTGTCATCCGCAAATTGTTGATGAGTCACTTGGAGGGAGATTACTTGTTATTCTAATCCCTTTGAGATCCCCTAATTTGACTGCTTTGTTAAAAGATCTGCCAAGAGCCTCTGCCATAAGAATGAATAGAAAGGGGGAGAGTGGATCTCCCTATCTGAGCCCATGAGATACTTCAAAAAATCCATAGGGAAAGCCATTTACAAGTACTAAAAGTCTTGGACTAGCAATCCAATCAAAGACCCAATCCAACCATGTTCTATGAAAATCAAGGCACTCCAAAACTTTTAGTAGAAAATGCCAATTTACCTTGTCATAGGCCTTTTTTATGTCCAGTTTCATGATCATGGATTGCTTCCTAGTGCTAGTGATTGAGTGAATTGCCTCCTAAGAAATGATTACACCATCATAGATAGATCGTCCTAGAACAAAACCTATTTGTTCTTCTGAGATTAGCCTTGGAAGAAGAGGCTTGAGGTGATTAGCCACTGCTTTTGCCAAAATTTTGTAGACGGTGTTGCAAAGAGAGATGGGCTAAAAATCCTCCATCCTATCTGGCTTCTCCTTTTTCAGAATTAAGGCAATAAATGTATTGTTCAATTCCTTCAAGATTCTTCCTAAGGCCTTGGAATCTTCTATGGCTACAACAACATCCAGAGCCACAATGTTCTAGCAATGCTGAAAGAAGAAAGCGGGAAAGCCATCAGGCCCAAGAGACTTTTCTAGGTGAAGTTGAAAGAGCGCATCACGAATCTCTCCCACCGTGAAACTCTTCATAAGTTGTTGATTTTGTTCATCCGACACCAGCTTCAAAATACACTCCAGGAGATGTTCTTGAGTAGAAATCCTCGAACCCTCCCAATCATTAAGGGGATTTTGGAAATAGGAAACCGCTTCTTCAGCTATTTGGGTTGGATCATCTGGAGAACTCTTGTTAGTAGAGATGATGTGGGAAATTTGATTAACCAGCCACCTTACTTTAGTTGAATTGTGAAAAAAAAATGTATTTTTATCTCCATCCTTCAACCATATCTCCCTCGACTTCTGTCTCCAAAAAATTTATTCTTTTGCTGCAATCTCATGAGTTCTTTCAACAATTATTTCTCCTTCAAAAACCTTTCACTATCCATCCCCCACTGAATGACTTCCTCATTTAAGATCTTCAATTCTTCATCGATTCTACTTTTTTCTGCAAAGATATTTTAAAAACATGTCTTGTTCCAATCCTTTAACCTAAACTTTACATGCTTTAGTTTTGTTGCCAGGTTAAAAAAAATTTAACCTACATCACCAACTTCCTCCCACCAAGTGGCAATCAATGGGAGAAATTTTTGATCCTTCAACCACATTGACTCAAAATTGAATGAGCACCTAGCAGGTCAATGCGTCCCCAAAAGCTCTAGGAGGACAGGGAAGTGATTTGATCCTGAGCTTGGGAGAATCCTACACTCCATAGAGAAAGGAAAGGCTCCCATATTTCCTTGGAAGAAAATCTATCTAGCTTTTCTGCAATAGAGTAGAAGCCCAAATGCCTATTAGTCCAAGTGAAAGAGCCATTGGCTATTGGGATTTCAAATAAATGATTTCTTTCCACAAAAGCTTCGAAATCAATTTGGGACTGCAACCTTCATGAAACACAACCCTGCTTATCTTCAAAATGTAAAATAACATTGAATTCACCCCCCATAATGCAAAACTCCAGGTCGGCTATTGCACAAACATCCTCAATTTCCAGCCAAGTCCTCCTTTTCTCAATACAAGAGATCAGCCCATATACATTAACCAAAAGAAAATAGAGATTTGAGGAAAAAATCCTAACTTTGCAAGCAAGCCATCCACCACCTTCTGCCATTATCTCCACTGAAGCCTTATTGGAATGCCAAAGTGTCATCAAGCCACCAACAACCCTATCTGCAGACACTGCCAGAGATTTCCAAGATCTCATTCTTTTTTCAAAAGAAGCTGCCTCCCCAAGATTTAGTTTGGTTTCTTGAAGAATGCAAAGATCCGTTTGAGAAGACTCAATTTGATCCTTCACCAAATGACACTTGTTAGTGGCATTGATGCCCCTAACATTCCAGCTAAGGAGTTTCCTTTTCCTTCAGAAAGGGATTCGCCCTTCCCTACTTTAAGCATTTCAAAGATTTTATTTTTCCCAATTGTCTCTCCATCCACCTTCAATTTTTCCACATTTGGAGTTCGACCCCTCCTTTTATGGTCACCGTAATCAAGAGAGGACTTCCCCACTTCTCTGTGCATAATTCCCATATCACCAGCTCTTGGAGTGCACTGATCTTCTTCTTCCAATACTGATGCTGGCCTAAAATCCCCCAAACCATAATCCACCATCCACTCATCTTCCAGCTTTGTGTCCCCAATGTATTGATCATTTGAGGTAGCCTTTGCCTCTTCCGCCAATTCCACAATTTCTTTACTTACCTCAATTAGGGAATCTAAGTTTTCTTCCCTAAAATACTTTTTTATGAGATCCAATGCATCACTTACTCTATTATTTAGCAATTGATTCCTATCCTTGTTTTCTCTTGGTTCTTCCACATCCACCTCTTGATTTGGAGCAACAACTTCTTTATTTTCTTGGCTTGGTTTTCGATTACTAGTTTCTTCTGAAAGCTTTATAGTCCCAATTTCCCCATCATTAGGGATGACTAGGCAAGGGCTTGATGTTTTGTCTACTTTTCTCTATTAAGGATGGTGAAATCATCCCATGATCACCAACGTAAAGTTCCAATCTAGTTGCCTCTAGGTCTTAGGTCATAGACTAGAGGTTGAGTCAAAATTCCCAACTCCATATGAATTTCGATCTCCTTCCATCTAGTGCTCGAAGGAGGATTCTCCACACAAATGTGCACATGAGTGCTTATTCCATCATCCCTAGACCATTCATCTGCACATATATATTTCCCTAAGTTGTTGCCAATCTCTTCCAGGATGTTTGATTGCCAAAATTTGAAAGGAAGGTGGGGAAGGCTATATTAGTCCTGAATGTATGACATTTGGTGTTTGAAAGGGTCAAAACCTACCTCCCACTATTTCATATAAAAGCTGAAGCCATCCATCAACCATACTCCTTCCAAAATATCCTTGTGAACAGAAGGAGAAGGACAAACAACTAAGAAAAAAATATTTCCTAGATATTTGAATCCCATAATTTCTAAACCCCAACGACTTTTCCATCATTTGGTCAACTCATCCCAATTTAAATTTGACCCATACCATTTCATGATTAGCCCTTGGTGTTCCAGGCGCTTAATTGAAGAAGCCAAATACTTTGAACTTAACACCATAGTGCTTCAATCTGAACGTCCAAATTCATCTTTAGGCCGAGCCTTAAAAGATCTAGGGTTTCCCCTTATGCCTCGATCCAAACTCTTTTGATTTCTGAAATTTGAAAATTATTCCCACCAATGACCTTTTAAGATTTTTTCCTTTTGGTTCGATGAGGGATTGAAGCTTATTCCTATTGTTGCCACCCAGACCAACCTCTTTTTGAATGATTCTTCCCAAGATTCCCTCAATGCCTGCTGCACTAGTCTTCCACTCCAGCTTGATCTTGCACCTCCTTGTACAAAATTTTCTTTGTTGCTTCCTTGATCCCCAAGAAGGAGAGCCACCTCAGATCTTGTTGCCAGCAACCGCCTTACCATTTGATGCTCCATCTCTCTGTTTTCCTTGTTCTCCCCAGGAATTTCCTACACCCTTATGCATTTTTTCGCACTGCTCACATTGCTCCATCATCTATATGCAATTTTTGATAATATGTATATTTATATTATTAATAAATATAAGACTAGTTTAATTATCTTATTCAATAATCTATCTAAATCACGCTGAGAGATATCTTTGTGGAGCATATTGATTGTTGGGAGTATTTATATTATTAATATGTAATATTATTTTATGTATGCATAAGTGTTTGTATTTTATTATTTAAATTATTTAATTACAAGTTAAAATAGTTAAATTTATATAAAATTTAATTTGTCATTTTTTTGTATGAAATGAAAAATAAAATCATTTTATTTGCAATAAGAATAAAATTTATTATAATTGTTTATATAATGATTTACTTCAATTTATAATAATTGGATATATATATATTTAAATATATTGAGAAATTAATAAATTAACTTTTATTGAATGGAAAGAAATAATGAAATGGAAGTAGAAATTAAGTTTTTAGCCTATCATTTAAGTCCCTATAGTTAATTGATATGTGTATAATTAGATGAAGGATGTTGCATTATATAATCGATTCTACATATAATTGACTTTGATTCATATTGTTAAATTGAATTGTAACTTGAGCAATAACTATGAAGGTTTTTTTTATGTTTCTTATTTTCACTTTTGATTTGTTAAAACCATGAAATTATCCCTTTAGATTAGTGAGGTAATACGTATGGTATTACTCATCATTATTTTCTCATATGTATAACAAACATTTTCTTTAGGATATAAAATTATGAGAATTTATATACATTATATATATATATAATAAATTCAAGAAATACATTTTTACAAAAAATATACAATTAGATACATCTATGAGAATTATTGTACAAATATATTTTTAGAGATATCTGATGAAGAAAATACATTGTTATTTTTCAAAGTATGTACATGTGATATATATATGACAATTAATATACAAAGAAGATATATTTAGAGATATCTGATGAAGAATATACATTGTTATTTTTTAAATTATGTATATACATGAGTTATTAACATAAATGAAAACACTATACATGAGCCTAGTTCAAATACATTAGTTATCATTTAAAAAAGTAAAAATTGTTCAATAATTTGGTTGGATGAGCCTTGCTCGTACTGTTCATCAAAGTAGATTTCTTTCAAAAATGAACAAAATCTAGTTACTTTCATACATGTTTTGTGGAATTCTTATGCAATATCTTCCATTTGTTGGAATTCTTCTTCGACAAGAAGAGTAAGGTAGGTTGCTTCTTCGATCTCTTGGATAATCTTCTCTAAATGTTTAGAAATTGATTTGATTAATTTTTTGATTGGTGTTTTGATGTACACATTTGAGCCCACAAAATCACCTACAAAATCATGTGAGATTACGATTGGACTTGTTACTGAATTTCTCAATTGATTTTGTTGAGCATCAATATTTTTCATTATCTAAAAGAAGAGAAAATGAAATTAATAGTCAAAAGTTAAAAAGAAACATTTTCATATTATTAGATAGAGAATAAAGTGTAAAATTTTTGAGAAATAAGCCAATGAGGTTCCTATGTGATAAGCCAAATCTAAAAAATGAGATCTTATATTCTATTCAATATGAAAAATCTTTAGAAAAATAGATTACTTAATTAGGAAACATTCTTTTAAAAAATAGAGTTATGTTTGAGGACATGATATCTTGATTGGGTCCACAAGATGGAAAATTCAAATTTATATAAAAACAAATATTTTCAATTTAATATTTAGAAATTACCCATTTTTCACAAGTCTTTATAAACTACCATAGTTATTTTAAAATTTTGTATGCAAATTCCTTGTTGTTTTTAGGTTTCCTTATGCCTTCTATACCCTAGAATCTTATAAGCATTTCAATCATTAGACTCTGCCCTATCTGAATTTCTCTTTTTTTCAAAAGTAGCAGAAACTTCACAGATAATGTAGTGCTAATAAACAAAATCCCCAACATTCTAGATCACAAAGTTAGCAGACCCATTTGTACCCTTGTGTGTTGAAAATTTTGTTAGTTGTGGTCAAAGAGATTAAAAACTTCTTGAGAAAGCTCATTTGTGCCCTTATGTGCTAAAATTTTTGTTAGCTGTGATCAAAGAGATTGAAAACTTCTTGATAAAACTCAATGCTTTCACTGGAAAAGACACCACTTATAAATTTAAATCTTTGTCTATATATTCAAACATCCACATTCATCTTATGACAAAATAAAAAACTCAGAAAGTATGAATGCCAACTTAATCCCAATAAAAGGGTAGTATGGGTGATACACTTTGTTACAAATAGTCATGTGCAACCATCACAAAGTATCCAAAATGTCCCTTTTCTAGCACTTTAAGATTTAATTATAACTTGATCCTTCTCCATAGAGAATGATAGATGCCAATATCATTTTCTTATGGCTGACATATTTGAACTCATTTTTTCTTGATACAGATAAGCAATAAATTTATATTTCGCCATAAATACATAATAGGATGACTACAACAAACACCTCAAACATCATTGAGAAGGTGAGGAGTCTGAGAAGGTGAGGAGTCTATAGATGATCAAAGATCAACTAAGTTATATTAAGAATTTAGATCATTTTAAACATGAACTTAGTTAAATAATTTTTAAATAGTTCCTAGAGAGGCCACCAAGTTATACACAAAAAATAATTGTCAGCTAAGACATAGCTAACTTCAACTCAGCATATGGTCAATTTTAAATGGAGAAGTCTTGACCAATTTTTTTATAATGAAATAAATTTTTATTATCAATTAAGAAAAAAAATAGTGAGTTGGAGACTATCTCTCATGGCCTCTACTTTAATTTCCAAATAAATTATAGGATGGTATTAAAGATGCTAACCATAAGCATCCATTGATGAATATGCAACTAGATAATATATACATGTCTAACCAAGACAAGGGGATGCAAAAACCACTAAAAAATAATTTGCTAAAGATTTAATTATACATGTAAGATTAATAGGGTTACAAAGTAAGGTTTCCCTAGATACACAGTTAAGGATTAGTGTCCCTTGTACAACTAAGCTCGGTATTTCCACCACTTGATAGGGTACATTTTGAATGCTAAAGTGGAATGAATGAGGGCCATATTATTTGGCTCTCCCTTTCTTGTTGTATTATAATATTCTAAGAATAATGTCCATATCATATGGAAACAAACCCATTTTGATATCTAAAGGTCATACTATGTCATTATGATTGAAGTCATTGACATAATTCCTAGGGGTTTGAATGAAGAGGTTTTCTACCCAAACCGGACTATAGAATCTAGATATAATTATCATATTTGTATTTTTTTATTTAATGAAAATTTAGAACAAAAAACAAACATCTTTGAAAAGGACACAATGTAGACAAAGAGTCTATGAGTGTTGTAGTCTAAAATTTGGAAAGCAGAAAAAACCTTTGAAGATTTGACAATAATAGCAATACAAAGGAGACTTTGACATTAGGAAGGGAATAATTTTAAATAACTGTACTAACTTGATGTAGGAATTTTTCTATCATATGAACTTTATCAATATGAAGCAATCTTGATGGCATCTATCATGAATTTCATCATGTATTTTTCAGAGTCTTAAGTACTTAATGGAGAAAGCATGCCAACTCAATTTATTTTCCTTTTATAGAGTCGGCAATACCTCAATCTATCTTGTATGTATTGATTGATAATTAATCCTAGCAATAATCATGAAAGGGATTATGTGAAATTAAAATTGTTTAAAAATGATGGTTATGCTTTATATGTATATGTATAATATTCGAATACATTAAACAAAGTATTGTTGTTCTTATTGCTATTCGATTATGGCTACAAATTGTATGTATAGAAAAGTAATTCATTTGAAACAAAAGGATATAGTTATAATTAAGTAAATGAAAGATGGGGTATGAAGAATGAGTTATCTTTGTTTAGATGATTAATTTGTAAACATGAAAAGAATATCTTGTTAACCCATTTTAGACTCCATGTTCTCATGTGGTTTTGAATTGTGAGTATTAAGCAAGGGAATGATTACTGATTTAATAGTGATTGTGGGTTTTGTTCCATTTTTTAAGTCATCGTGTGAGGAAAGTATTAGAGTCTTCTAGAGGCTAGGGAGATTTTTCTTTTATGGAATTTCTCGATAATCCTTGAGATCGTGTATTGCATTAAATAAGTATATGTTGGCCATTAGTCTTGCACAGTGTATTCGCCAATGTGATTGGAACTTAAATGCGGGAAGGGTTATGCATCACTTTGTTGTGTATGATAATGAGACTTTGTGAATGTGCAAGTTGGCTTTTCTCTTTTGATTCCTTTGGGTTTCCTAGTTCTTAGTAGAGGAGTGACTTTTAATGGGGGCTAGTGCACAAAGTGGCACCTGGGTAACCCATGTGGGAGTTTTTTAATTAAGTGATAACCTAAAATGAACTAGGGGTTGGGTAGTAATAACTCTAATCAAGATAAGTTAATGCATCGCTCATGGCTCAAGTGCTCATATAGGCTTGAGATGAGTCACTAAGGCCTGGAATGGTAAGATCAATTGCCTTGTCCTCATGAGAGGTATGTTGATTCCACATAGGGTTGCATGAGGGGCCAGAGATCGGTAGAGGCTACCATGGTAACCCAGGATGGGGGTTGGGGCCTAGGAAGATTTGCCTGGGTAACCCATCCAAACTATGTGATAACACTCCTCCTATGGCAAGCTAGTATCCCCTTGTCTTTTGTAATTCCTTGGATGTTTATGTGCCTCTGGAAGTGATGTTACTGTTGTTTGATGTTGTACTTTACTTGTTCATTGTTGTCATGTTAGCCTTGTGTTGTTTATTGTCTTTTGCTTGATTGTGATGGTGGGACCCTTTGCTATCTCCTAGCATGGGGGGTGGATATTTGGGTTCCACATAGTTGGGTGGAAAGTGCATTGTACTCCATTGGGTTTCCTCTCTTTGTTTGTGATTGTGGTGACTTCTCCTGGATTGAAGACTTCTGCTTTTGTACCAACTCATGTGGATTGTTATTCTTGCACTTGTATTGTATCATAATTTGATTCATCATGTATCATACTTGATGTACACTCTTCACATGTATATGAGGAGATATTGATATTCATATGTATAAATGTAATGATGTAAACTAATTTTGAACTCTATTATGCATTGGATTGTGTAACCGATGTTATTGTATTTGTAATTAAATGATTTGATTTAAATGATCTCTTTTGAGTAAATGTTATGGATGTATCATATTATTTAAAATGAGATGATTAGATGTATTTCCATATTGATGTTAGAATTTGTTAATGTAATGATTTATAGTTCTTGTTAATTTGGATAATGGGAAACTAAGTAGCATAGTCACGGCTCTTAGAAGACTTAGGTTAGATTAGTGTTAAGTGTTTCATTTGCAATAGTGAGTTAAGTGCAATTTTTAAAAAATTGTTCCATTTTAGGTGTTAGTGTGTTGTCCTCTGGGGGGGCCTAAAGGACAACACACTAACACCTAAAACATAACCATTTTTTTTTGAAGTGCAATAAAAACACTATTGCAAAAGAAACATTAACACTAATCTAACCTAAGTCCTCTAAGGTATGTGACTACGCTACTTAATTCCCATTAGTTAAACGAGCAAGAACTGAAAGTCATTACATTAATTAGATTTCATCTAAATAAGAAGGTACATTGACCATCGCATGTACAAGATCAAATATGATACAACCATGACATGCATTCCATAAAGATCAATTGAATCAATCCATTTAATTACATATACAATAACAATTGTTACATAATTTATTGCATAAGAGGGTTCTACATTAGTTTTCATCATTACATCGATACAAGCGAACAACAATATCTCCTCGAATACATGTGAGAAGAGTACATCCAAGTATGTTACATGATGCATCAGATTTATAGATCAACAAAATTACATGAGTAACAATCCACACGAACTGATACAAATGCAGAAGTCTTCAATCCAAGAGAAGTCACCACAATCATGAACAAGGAGAGAAAACCCAATGGAGTATAATGTACTTTCCATCTAACCATGTGGAACTCAAAGGTCCACCCCCATACTAGGAGATAGCAAAGGGTCCCACCATGACAATCAGAAAAAAGACACTAGGAAACACAAGACTAACATGAAATCAATAAACAAGTAAAGTACAACATCAAACGACAGTAACATCACTTCCAGAGGCACACAAATATCCAAGGGAAAGCCAGAGACAAAGGAATACTAGCTTGTCATAGGAGGAGTGTCATCACATAGTTTGTATGGGTTACCTAGGCAAATCTTCCTAGGCCCCGACCCCCATCATAGGTTACCCTGGTAGCCTCAAACGATCTTCGACCCCTCATGCAACCCTATGTGGAATCAACATACCTCTCATGAGGATGAGATGGTTGATTTTTCCATTCTAGGCCTTCTCGATTCATTTCAAGCCTATATGAGCACTTGAGTGGTGAGTGAGGCATTAACTTATCTTGATTAGTGTGATTACTACCCAACCCCCTAGTTTATTTTAGGTTATCATATAATTACAAAACTACCACATGGGTTACACAGATGCCACTTTGTGCACCGACCCCCATTGAGAGCCACTCCCCTACTGACAACAAGGAGACCCCAATAAAAACAAAGTGCAAATCCACTTCCACAATCACAAAAACTCATTAATAAAATAACAAGGCGAGGCATAACCCTTCCCACCACAAGTTCCAACCACATTGGTGAATATATTGCGCAAGGATAATGATCATCATAAAAACAATCAATACAAACCAACCAACACAAAGGTTTATCAAAATTTCCATCAAGAAGACAATTCTCCCTAGCCTCTAGAAGTCTAACTAACCATTTGCACAAAATACAACACCACATAAATATACACATAAAGCGAGGCATGAACCATCTCGCACAAAAATCCCAACCTTAATAATGAACAAGTAGTGCATGGACAAAGTCCCTCATGAACACAATTCAAGTACAAGACCAATCCACTTTCAAAATGACAAAAATTATGAGACCAATACTTAAGCTATCACCCAAAAGGATACTCCCTTAAACCTCTGGAAGGCTACCAGTAACCACAACACACAAAAAGCTTCTACTTTTGAGTAATAACACAAAATATCTCAAATTCCAAAAGCCAAACATAATACATTGCATACAATCCCAATAATGCAACCATACAATACACCCAATTATGTTTAAGGATATCTATATCATCAAACAAACCATCATCTCAATCAAACTAGCTACTATGCAATGTCATTCCAAGTCTATGCTAGTAAAACACAACTAATTAACTACACTTTCCCAAATTTAATAAAATGAGTAACAAAATATAAACATAACACATTCAATTTAAAGACTCTAACATCAAATTCATTTTATAAATTACCCATTAATAAGGAACCGTATAACTAGGTGATGGGTGAGATCATAAACTAAGATTCACATAAAGGAATGTCAAAAGATATTTGAAATAAAGTGGGAATTCAATAATCCATTTAACGCTAGCATATAGATCTATCAATATGCATTTGTTTTCTATCTTTCAATGCCCATAAGACTTTCTTGCATATCTAGAATGAATAATTATCATAATGATCACAACGGTAGTCTTACCTTTTAATTAGTCTTTTATTCAATACCCACCCTTTTCTAAAGTTCAATATATAAAGGGCTAAGTCTATCATATACCTCCCTTATTTTCATTCAAGTGTTATAGTAATCATTATGTCCTATTGCTCAATCATTTAAGTTGATCCCATTGATAATGTTTGTATAATAGATTATCATCTTGACTATATCAGGTAAAATGATTAAACGAACCATCCTTAAATTTCTATTCTTTTCCCCCAACAAAATAAGCTTCTCTCAATAAAAACAATAACAATGTTACAATTTCATCACAACCCACTAAACCTCCCTTTACTAAACCTCGTCATCAAAGTATAGTTAAGGTCTCTTTTAAATGTTCATATAAGATTCTCATCATATGCTCGTACAAATATATCTATCCTAGGAAACATAACTAAGTTTAAACTCCTTATTCTTAAACCATGAATACATGGGAGTATATTAGCCTCTTTTACCTTCGAATACATGCAGAGCTGGATAAACTGGCTTGATAGATGAAGGCGACAGGTCATTTTCAGATCCAAGTCATTTAATTACTGTTGGAGAAATTGAGGAAATAAAGAATTATCTACCTGTCACCGTTCGAGGAAATTAGACACTATGCCCGATAGGCAGAACCCCCGACCCTTGGAATCACTGATGGAGTTTCTTAGAACCTTCGAGTATGCTCTGATAGTCATAGTGCGACTGAATTTATCTTCAACATTATTGCAAGAGGAATAATTCTAAGAGATAAGGATTTTTCCTTGACTTTAAACAGGGACAATGTTCTAGTGGAGATTATTGGTGTTGCTAAATGAACCAATCAGAAAACTAGACCTGCACTATAATAATGTGTACTATATCAGATATCCAGTAATAATGAAGGGACATCCATCAAAGCATAACAACAGGGAATTTTGTCATAAGGACACGTGGATCATCTATGAATATAGGCAGAGTATTTCCAGCAACACTGCCTTTTTAGTTGGATCCTAAAAATGCTGCAACTTATGTTCTTCTCTAAAACATCTTGTGCAGAAGCGGACAGGTGTGGTGAGATTCAAATAGTAAGGAGATTGATGAAAGATGGAGGAATTAAAAAGATACCCTGGTGTAGTTGGTTTGAAGGCAGAAACAGAGAAATTGGCTTGGAAAATGAAGACAACAGGGTATTTCTAGATTTACGACTTTTACTTAATGCTGTGGAAGAGAAGGAAAAAGAATCATTTATCTGCCACCATAGTGAAAAGTTAGCGATTGCATTTGGTTTGTTAAACATGGCCTCTGGTACAACTATTAGAGTTGATAAGAACCTCCGAGTATGTTCTGATTGCCATCTGCATCTAAATTCATCTCCAAGATTGTTGCAAGAGAAATTGTTCTGAGAGATGTCATCTCATGGACTGGAGTGATCGCAGGGTATGAACAAAATGAATTTGATAATGAAGCTCTCAAAATCTTTCGAATTAATGAAGCACGTTGGAGCGCAACCTACCATTGTAAGCTTTCCTGTGTTCAAGTGCATGCAATCACACGGGTTTAGTGGGTGAAGGCTGCGCACATAGTAACCCTTATTGCAATATATGTACAAAAGTTTAGGCATATTAATGAAGGACCATAAAATGGTATTCAGTCTAATGGTTGGTGTATAGCTTTTCATCCACTCATTGCACCACAGACTATCGTATTGAAACATGATATTATTTTACACCTGTGCGCGATAATGATGACCATGATTGGAGAACAGAGCTTGGTTGCATAGACCCTTGGAATTATTGTTTGTGTCATGCTCTTCTCTGTAATACCTGTACCTAAACCTAGCATGCATCATCTGGTGTCATCCCATTCCGCCATGCATGGCTCTACACACTCATCATAATGTGGTGTTGTGCCTGACTAATACATCTAGTAATTTATGACAGGTCTACACATGGATGTTTTCATTCATATGACATATCAGTGACTGCTAGGAAATGTAAATCGGCAGACTAGGCAATCAGAATAGCAGTAGCTGATTGAGAGAAAATATAACTTCCAATTCTTAGATTCTATGTGTATATATATACCTGTTCACTCAAAAAATCGATGTCACCCTGCCTTAAAAATATATATATATATACCTCTATTACACGATAAGGACGACTGTTGGTGTTTTGACAAATCGTTGATAGATTGATTAACTCTGAAAGCAACACCCTAAATGATTCCGGATTAAGGAATGTATAAAATGCTCAAACCCAAAAATTCCAAATCTAATGGCTGATGGATCAAAAGGAATACAAAACCATGAACTTACCTTAACTACTGAACATTGTCAAGTATCTGATAGACGTCCTCGAATATCTTGGACGATCACTCTCTTGCAATGTCACCCATGGAGCTTTCCATGATGTACCGAGGGTCTGCTTTGGATTGATTGCCATGAAAATTACTTTGAAACTTCTTCTTTTTATCTGTCGGCCTTCCTCATATTATTTCACATCCTTTCGCCGTCACTCTCCTTAATGATATTCCGTCCATGGTTAAAGATAAAGCTAAGTCTCCTTTCTCTACAATGTCTTTCATCTCCCCTCGCTAGTATAGTCTCCCCCGTCTGAATATTAACATCTCAGTTTTTCCCTTCCCTCTCTTCAAACTCCTTCGTTCTCATTTCAGGGAGTACTCCCAACCTTTCATGACTTCCATGCATTCTTCCACTAATCTTTTACTCTTTCTTCTATTACTATTGTCACTCTATTCCAGCAAGCTCGTGCCAATTCTCAAGATGCCTATATCCTCCATGGTCATGCGAACAGAAAGAAATTAAGCATCGGTCATCCCCTGTAACCCCTATTCAGATTCACATGTATCCATCTATAAACAATTACATGCCACAAATAATGCCACATGCATTTCCACATTTAAAGGGCATGCAATCCCGTTGGCAGTCAACCCAACCTCAACTACTACTACTATCTAGCACCAATGAAACATTGAAGCATCACCATACAAACAATTGATTGACCACTTTAGTGTTAAACAAAATGGCGATATAGCATGTCAAAGAGCCTTGTCCCATGCTGTAGGATCTGTATGGAAAACAAGGTCAACTACACCTAATATCTGGTATGCAAGCAGTGAGAACCGCAATTTCCTTATCCCCACCTTAGAATTCACACAAAAATATATTACCAACAGAACTTGAGATCATCTAACTGATGGAGAATTCATACAAAAAGGACTCTTTAACACCGAGAAAAGGAGTAGCATAGTCGAAACTGACGATCAATTGCCACAAGAAAAGAAAAATAATCAATCAGTCTGTAGGTTTTCCCCAAGCGAGACAAGATTCCAAGATCGAAGATGGCTCTACTTTGATAGACAAAAGATGTATGTGCTGAATTAAATAAAATATCAACACAGTTATCATGGAATGTAATCTATTTCAAGCTACTACCAAATGTTGAACAGTGAACCTTACTTCCCTTCTTACAATCCAACTATCCATAGCAATGGGATGCTTCACCAGCATCACATCGTTCACTCCTTGAGTAAGCTACTCACTACAATTATACTCTGTTGATTATCTAGTCTGTTATTGGTTTGGCACCAGGTAGATGCACGTGGGGAAGAACTTTTCTATGTTGCATATTTCCTGCTTTAAAGAATCATGCAGAGCTTCGGTGTTGGTCGTTTATGAGTGTTGCTTGTAAAGAGTTTTGTGAAGCTGCTACATTAGTTCTTCATTCAGTTGTTTATGCATGAATGTAATCATTATTCTATAATATAATAGTTTATTTTGCATCCAAATAAAAGAGTCTTGTCCTCTAAACTTGTATTGTTTTTTGTTTTTCTTGACTAGGTCTGAACTGGACTTGAAAGCCCATATTTTCTTGCAGCAATTACTTATAAAATTAAAATACAAAAGATTGAATTGACTGCATTTTAAGATGGGTAACATCTCCTAAAATTGTAGGTGGAATGATTGAAGTCATAGAATATTAATAATTATCTTTAAACAAAACATGTGCTATTTGTGTCTTATCAAAGTGGGTATGGATTGCATTCTGGAACATGTGTTGCCTTGTAACAATTATCTATGAAATTAGAAAGGAAAAAATAAAGCATTCATTATGCATGACTAAAAAATTAGGGTTATAAAAACTATCCATAGAATCAACACAACAATAACCAACAATGTTGCATTTGCTAAAAAAACTAGGATCCCATATTGTCTTCTAAAAATTATCCATGAAATGAACATAATAAATTATCACATGGATTGCATTTATTCTTGTATTTGATACTAGATCGTAGTGTTTGACCATTGCATAAATTTGCATAATAAAAGAATAAGGGTATTTTCCTAGCAACTCCATGTTTTCCAAAGTTGAAAAGAAAAAGTTAGAGTGTGACATAAGAAGCTTTTTGGCTTGCTAGAAGGAATATTTTGTTGCACAAAACATTTTGACAATTAAAAAAGGAATGAATATAATCATTGTGAAGGAGTTGAGATTGTACCATGGAATGTGTTTTGTTGGAATCTTTTGGGCAAGAAATGGCTTCAATAGTCGGCGAGACTTGAACCAATATCCTTTAATGGTCACTTTTTCGTAAAAGTCATACAAATACCTACTGTTCTCCTACTAACAAGAATAATCCTCTCAATTCTTTGAATGCACAACAGATTATTTCAAAGATAAAACACACTATAAAAGACAATTTTTCACATTCTCAATATAGCCACCGAACATCCTATATTCTTGTTGATGAGTACATGCACGAGAAAGAAACTCCTAAATTCCCATCGGAGGACCCTTTCCATATTGAATGGCCTCAATTTCTTCTTAATCCTATATTTACTCTGCACTATTTCACGTTGTACACACAAGTTTTTATGTAGGCTATTTTTTTTGTATTAATTATCAACAATGCCAAAAATTTAATCCGAAATTTTTATGTATATAGAAAATTGCAATTATAGTGGTACATCTCTCGGCATAATTATAATAATTTTTTTTAAATAATTTATTACACTTAGTTATAAATATTGTATGTAAGCATTGATTTTATTAATAAAATTTGATTTATATGAATATTTATTTATTCAATTTAGGTTTAATTAAATTATTTTTTAAAAATATTTAAAAACATTTCTCTATATCAAACAATATGAAATAGACATTGCTAACTTTTGAATATTAATTTCATTGTTTTCCACAAAATCAGAATACAGTAATAAGTCTAGTAATTGTAATCTCATATGATTATGTGGAGTAAAATGTGTATGTCGAAACTCCAATCAAAAAATTAATAAAATCATTTTTTGAATATTTTCAAAAGATTATTGAAGAGCTCAAAGATGCAACCTTCCTTATTGTGGTTGTAGAAGAACAAGAAATACAACAAATGGAAGATATTGCATAAAAATTTCATAAAATATGTACAAAAGTTGGATTTGTTTATTTTGTTAAGAAATATCTTATGATGAACAATATGAACAAGGTTCATCCAACCAAATCATTGAACAATTTTTAAGTTGTTTTTAAACAATAACTAATTTAGTCAAACTAGGCTCATGTATAATGTTTCCATTTCAATTAATAGCTCATATGTACATATACTTTATAAAATACTTATGTATTCTCTTCATCAGATATTGTTGAGGATGTGAAGTCCAACAATCAAACCGTTCATTTCCTATTCTTTTCTTTCACCAATTCTTTTTTTTTGGGTTTCCTTCAAAGACTTGAAACATTTAACGTAGATAATGATATAATCATGATATGTATGTTGTTGTAGCCATATTGTACAAAAATAGAGTTAATAAAAATATATTTTACCTTTCTTTCTTGTGGATGTAACCAATTTGGTGAACCACATAAATTTGGTGTTTGTGTTTTATTGATTATTTTCGTGCATCTTATAAATTTAAGTTTGCAATTATTTATCTACACTTTGCATCAACAATCGATATTAGAGTTCGATGAAGAAGTTGATTGGGAATTTACAAAGAAAAAAAATCTAAAAATATGGAAGAGGAGGATAAATTGAGAATAGAAAAATTCTCAAGATAGAACTTCAGGATGTGGAAGTGCAAATGGATGCATTTTTTATTCAATGAGGCCTCAATATTATGTTGGAAAGTAAATCCAAAAAGACAATTGCCATCATCCTCTCTTTATCGAGTAACATATTATTTAATGTTGCAATTGAGAAAATAGAAAAAGGATTATGGGATAAATTGTCTTCTATGTATGAGATGGTTTCCACTTCAAACAAGGTTTTCCTCATGGAGAAATTATATAATTTGAAGATGAAGGAAGGAGGTAATTTGAAAAATCACCTAAATGAATTCAATACATTAATCAGCGAATTGATTTCTATGAACATAAATCTACATGATGAAATTAAAGCCATCTTATTGTTGTGCTCTCTATTGGATAGCTATGTGATATATGGTGACATCTATATGCTATGCTCGAGAGGTGTGTGTGAGTGATAGTGACCTCCCTCGGTCTTGGTTGTTGTTGGTCACATAAGTGAGTGACCCCGACTACTTGTTCCTGGTTGGTCTACCTACTATCTAGTCTAGTGGGTGGTCCTAGCTCAACTTTAGGTTGGGTCAGATAGACGTAGGGATGCCGCCATATACAGAGGCCCTATACTCATCAAATCCATATGGCTTTGTTCCCCATCCGAAATGGGTTATCCATAGTTAGAGCATTTGACAGAGGAAATTAGTGATAGAATCCACATACTAACACCCCAATGACATGAGGAGAAAAAATAAAGGAAACTCATCGAGTGATGCTGTGATTTTTGGAAATAGAGGGAGACATCAAGATAGAGGTAGAAATAATGATAGGAGGAGATCAAAACCTGTAAAGAGGTCTAATTCTAGAGGAATAAATGGAGTTTGTTGGTTTCATGGTAAATAAGGTCAAACCAAGAAGAATTGTTAGTCATACAAAAAGGTACAAAATTAGTCAAAGGACAAAAAAGTTAACACCACATATAAACAAGATAACGGTGCTTTGGTCTTGTCTTCAAGTGAAATTATACTAGGAGAAGATGGCTACTATCAAATTACCCTATCAAAGTGCAATTTGGAATAGGTACACCCGATGATATAGATCACTTACAAAATCAATATACTCATTCTATAGAAAATTTATTACAAGATCAATTGCGATTTACATCAACCAATCCTAACTCTGATGCCTCTTTTCACCCAACTCCATGTTGAGAAGCTTTCAATAACTATCAAGAAAGCAAATTTGCTAGAGTTTTTCTCGGAAACAATGAACCATATGATATTGTTGGCAAAGGTTACATGATGTTAACATTAAAAGATGGAAACAAGTGGATGTTGCAGGATGTGAGACACGTTCCAAAGCTTAAGAGATATTTTATTTTTGTAGAATAGCTTAATGCTCAAGGATGTAGCATCACATTTTCTTCAAACACTTGGAAGGTGACCAAAGGAGCCTTAGTGGTTTCAAGAGGCCACAAATTGGGTACTCTATATGTGCTAGAAAATCATGATGAAGTGGGAGCTACGATGGAAGTTGTGGACAGTGGGATGGAACTTTGGCACAAGAGGATTAGACATATGAGGAAGAGGGGATTTTAAATTATGCTCAAAATGGATCAACTTCTAGGTTTGCAATCTATTGATTTAGAGTTGTGTGAGCATTGTATCTATGGAAAACAAATGTGATTTAGTTTTTTGAAGAGATGATATGACAAGTCAAAGCCTTCGCAGATCTTCCACTTGGATGTGTTTAGTCCTATAGAGGTAACCTTTATTGGAGGGGTGAATTATTTTTTTACTTTTCTTGATGATTGCACCCACAAAGTTTGGGTTTATATGCTAAATAGGAAATCAAAATTATTTAGGAAATTTAAAGCTTTCAAAGATATTGTTGAGAATCAAATCAGAAATAAAATCAAATGTTTAAAAATGGATAATAGTGGATATTTTTCTCTTTGGAGTTTGATAATTTTGTGCAAATAATGAAATCCAACATATCAATATTGTTTCATTCACTCCTCAAGGAAATGGTGCAACTGAAAGGATGAATCAAACAATTTTGGAGAGAGCTCGATGTATGCTCTCTAATGTAGGTTTGGGTAAGGAATTTTGGGTAGAGGTAGTTAACACAATAGTATACTTGATTAATTGAGACCCTTCATCTTGATTGGACTTTGAAATTCCATAGGAGAAATGGTTGGGAAGATGAATTTCCTACAATTGTCTATATAGGTCTTTGGCTGCAAAGATTTTTCTCATGTTCCTAAGGAGAAGAGAATGAAATTGGATCCCAAGTTTATCTTTGTTGGCTTTGGAGAAGAACAATATGGTTTCATATTGTGGGATATAATTTCCAATAAAATAATCCATATTCAAGATCATACGGTCTTCAATGAATAGGCGTTTCTAGGTTTACAAGCACAGGGGACACAAGTAAAAGAGTATGTGCCATTATTAGATATCACAAATGGCAATGATATATCTACATAGGCACCAACACATGGAGTTAATTTACAGTCATCCATGCAAGGCACAATTGGGGAAACAAATCAATTTGGAGCCTTGCATCCCACACAAGTCATTTCCCTTCCCTCGATGACAAGAGTTATGTGACAAGTTCTTCATGGTAGCAATGGAAAAAATCAAGGAATTTCACAACCTTGATCCTCTAACATGTCACCCATGCTCTCTAATTCACATGAAATACAAAGGATTCATGTTGGCAATGTTGAAAATAATTTTGGTAATGTTGGTAATTCATCAAGAGGGACAAATTTATAGCTAATACAAACAAATATAGCTCGATCCAAGCTTTGGAATTGAGGAGGTCCTCCAAGGAATTTCAACCTTTGACAAAGTTAGAAGAATATCAATTATTGATCTCTGATTAGATAGAACTAGCTACCTTCAAAGAAGGTTGTAAATATGCCATTCATGCAAAGTGGATGGATACAATGAAGGAGGAAATGGATTCACTAATTCAACCAATAATACATGGGATTTGGTGAAGCTTCCACCCAATTAAAGAGCATTGAAGAATTGATGGGTGTATAAATTGAAAGAGGAAGAAAGAGGTAAGAAATGCTATCGAAAGAGGTTGGTAGTGAAGGGGTATGAACAACAAAAAGGGATAGACTTTAATGAGAGCTTTTCACCAATTGTGAAGATGACCACTATTTGAGAATTTTTGGGGTTGGAAAGGGTGTATGACCTTGAAATTAGGAAACTTGATGTGAAGAATGCATTCCTCTATGGTGAAATAGAAGAGGAGTTATATATGCACTAACCTGAAGGTTTTGGAAAAATGGAAAGAATATTTATATTGTAGATTTAGAAGTCTGTATGGGCTCAAACAAGCCCCACAATAGTGGTACCTAAAGTTTGATTCCTTCATGACTGAGCATCATTTCACACAATGTGAATTTGATTTGTGTGTCTATTTCAAGGTGTTAAACAATGGTCAGTTTATTTTATTGTTGCTCTATGTTGATGATATGCTAGTGACTAGTACTAGCATGAGTGTTTTTCATGATTTGAAAAAAAATTGTCTCAAAAGTTTGTAATGGAGGATTTAGAGGCAGCGAAGAGGATTCTTGGTATGACCATAATCTAAGATAGAAGAGAGAAATCAAATTGTCACAAGAGAAATACATTGACAAGGTTTTGGGAAAGTTTAATATAAAGAGTGCTAAGGTTGTAAGCACTCCACTTGCTAATCACATTTTTTATCCTCCAAAATATGTCCCAAGACATAAGAAGAACAAGAAGAAATGAAAGGTATCTCATGTTCATCAATTGTTGGGAGTCTCATGTATGCCATAGTATGCACTCATCTCGAAATTGTCCATATAGAGGGAGTAGTGAGCAGATTTATGAGTAATCTATTTAAAAATTATTGGCAACTAGTTAAGTAGATCCTATGGTATTTGAAGGGAACTTCAAATTACGATTTGTGGTTTGGTGGGAAAAATGCATAGCTAAAAGGTTTCATTGATTCTAATACAATCAATGATTTGGACAAATGAAGATCAACTAAAGGTTAAATGTCTTTACATTTGTTAGGGCAGTGATCAGTTGGCAAGGGTGTATGACCTTGAAATTAGGAAACTTGATGTGAAGAATGCATTCCTCTGTGGTGAAATAGAAGAGGAGTTATATATGCACTAACCTGAAGGTTTTGGAAAAATGGAAAGAATATTTATATTGTAGATTTAGAAGTTTGTATGGGCTCAAACAAGCCTCACAATAGTGGTACCTAAAGTTTGATTCCTTCATGACTGAGCATCATTTCACACAATGTGAATTTGATTTGTGTGTCTATTTCAAGGTGTTAAACAATGGTCAGTTTATTTTATTGTTGCTCTATGTTGATGATATGCTAGTGACTAGTACTAGCATGAGTGTTTTTCATGATTTGAAAAAAAAATTGTCTCAAAAGTTTGTAATGGATGATTTAGAGGCAGCGAAGAGGATTCTTGTTATGAACATAATTTGAGATAAAAGAGAGAAATCAAATTGTCACAAGAGAAATACATTGACAAGGTTTTGAGCAAGTTTAATATAAAGAGTGCTAAGGTTGTAAGCACTCCACTTGCTAATCACATTTTTTATCCTCCAAAATATGTCCCAAGACATAAGAAGAACAAGAAGAAATGAAAGGTATCTCATGTTCATCAGTTGTTGGGAGCCTCATGTATGCCATAGTATGCACTCATCTTGAAATTGTCCATACAGAGGGAGTAGTGAGCAGATTTATGAGTAATCTAAGTAAAAATTATTAGAAACTAGTTAAGTAGATCCTATGGTATTTGAAGGGCACTTCAAATTATGATTTGTGCTTTGGTGGGAAAAATACATAGCTAAAAGGTTTCATTGATTCTAATACAATCAATGATTTGGATAAATGAAGATCAACTAAAGGTTAAATGTCTTTACATTTGTTAGGGTAGTGATCAGTTGGGTTTCTAGATTGCAACAATTGGTTACACTTTCCCCTATCAAGGTCGAATACATTTCTCTCACTGAAGGTGTAAAGGAAATGATATGGTTGCATCGATTATTAGGTGAATGGGGATGTAAACAATATATTTTCACTCTCTTTTGTGATAGCAACAAGGCTATTCACTTGGATAAGAATGCAACATTTCACAATCAAACTAAGAGTATTGAGTTGTGATATCACTTCATCTGAACTGTTATTGAGGAGGGAAAACACAAAGATGAAAATATCCATACATGAAGGTGAATCTAGTTGATCCATTGACAAAGGTACTTTCGAGGGAGAAGCTCAAGTTTCGTAGGGCTTCTTGTCACATCCTATTTAATTAGTTTCTCTTAATCACTTAATTACTATATTAATTGCTTAATATCAAGTGATTAAGAAATACAATGAGGTTACACTAATTTTTACTTGAAGGATAATATTTAGAATGCTTATCATGATGATGATGATTAATTATGTGTTCTAATTCATAAGTGTGTCATGAATTGTTGATATTTTCTCATATTGGAGAGAGAGTATCTTCGAGGAAAAGGTTCTAGTCAGTGAAAGGTAACGTGTTATGATGGAATCAATACACACTCACTTAGACTCATGTAGTTAGGTTATGTGTGCGTATAAGATTAGAAACTTAATAGGTTCCTATATTAATTAATTGAGTTATTTTATGAATGGTGTATATATATATTTGCATGAGTATAAAAAATATTTATGTAAATCTAGATAAATTAAATAATCATAGAGCCTATGTCAAAATTGAGATGAGCCAACTTAGCACAAAAATATGCTATGAGTCATATGTAGTTGTTTTAAGATGTTCCATCTAATGGGGAATTGACATTTTCTTTTATTTAACTATTATTATAATAAAGAAAATAAAATTTATATTATAAATAAATAGTATTATATGTTAATAAAGATATTAGTAAAGACTATTTAAAAAAAAAATACATAAATAAATAAAATATATATATTTACTAATATTATTAATAAATAACATATTTTAATAAAGGTATGTAATACCTTTACTTCATTTTAAAACAAAAGGGAATGAGGATTAAAACTACCTTAGAAGAAATAAAATAATAAAAAGAAACTAAAATAATAAGTTTCCATTCCACGTGCCTTCTCAATGCTTCCACAAAATGCATGATTTTCTTCGTGGCTATTACTTTTGTTTAAAGTTTTTTTTTTTTTTGAAAGAGGGAAAGGTGTTGAAAAATGGAGTTGATTATTGTAGCTTAATACTTTGTAAACCTATGAGATTGTAGATCTAATTAAGCATTCTTTGTTACAATTTTTTGTATATGATTATCTGTTTAGATTCATTTTACGAATTGTAGAAGTAGACAAAAGATTGTAGAAGAATAAGACCAGAAGATAGAAGTGACAACATATACTGTGGAGAAACCCTTTCGAGAAAAAAACTCCACCACCAGAATCAATAGCGCTTGTATTATTTAACCTTAGAACAAGATTACAATAATTCTTTATCAATCCTTGCTTGAGATGCTTCTTTTGCCTTCAACAATTCTTCTTCATAACCTGCAATAAACTCTCATGTGTCCTCATGTAAACCTATGCAGAATCAACATACCTCTTGTGGAGACGAGGTAGTTAATTTTTCCATTCCAGGCCTTCTCGACTCATCTCAAGCCTATACGAGGGCTTGAGCCCTAAGCAAGGTATTGACTTATCTTGTTTAACATTATTGCTACTCAACCCCTAGTTTATTTTAGGTTATCACTTGTTTACAAAACTTCCACATGGGTTATCTAGGTGCCACTTTGTGCACTAGCCCCCATTGGAAGCCACTCCCCTACTGAAAACATGGAAAACCAATAAAATCAAAATCACAAGACCACTTGCATAACTCAAAATTCATAACCAAATCACATGTCGAGGCTTAATCCCATTTCGTTCACAAATTTCAAAAAATACCAATCACATAGGTGAACACATGGTGCAAGACTAATGGCCAACATATACACAATCAATCAAAATGATCAAAATTTCCATCAAGAGAATAGATCTTACTAGCCTCTGGAAGACTCTAAGATTCTTTTCACAAAATACATAACAATGAACGAATCCCAATTTATTCCCAATTCTCCCCCATTCACGTTATTCACATCAATAGTTCAGACATAAATAGCAAAATAGATTTTGAAATGGGTTACAAGAAACTCACTTTACGATATCCAATTAATCAACTTTTCTTTATCTCCATACTAATGTTTTCTATTCCATATATCTCTAATCTATTCATATAGTACTGGAACTAAATTATCCATGTTTACTCATCTACAAGTGTGTATTCCTATCTAACTCATTTACAAGTATACATATATATTCCTATATATATATATATATACATAGTGCATAATATATATAATGGTGTACTAAAAAATAAGTTGTATATAATTATATAGTATATGGATCTAAATACATTTTACTGATTTTCTATATAAAGGCAGACATATATACATACTCACACACACATGTATGTATGTATATATATATGTGTGTGTGTGTTTTTATATGTGAATCTATAAATGCGCTGAAAGATTTTTAAACTTCAAAGGAATGATCAAAATATCCAAAATAGAACATTCAAGGATAGGATGTATGCATAAGCGTAAATCGTTATTATTAATATGAAATTTTTGAGTGCATATGTAGAAGAAAGAGTTAACTTATACATAAAGGATTGAATGGAACTCTAAGTTAGCAATAACAACTATGAACTATATCCTATCGGCTCACATAGCCACGTATTCACTACAAAGCATGACGAAGACAAAGTGTGGAGTGTACAATATCACATAGACAGAAAACAATAATCCATCACACTAATCACACATCAAAGGCTCAATGACATAGGTCATCGATTTGATATAAACTACAACCGAAGTGACAAATATATCAAAATTTCGCATAACACAATCTAAATCTCTTCCATATGCTCTTCGAAATAGATAGAATATTGACTGGGAGAACGGTGAAAGACATTAAGTTTTCTATTAATCTACCAACATTGAAGTGAACGGTTGAGGTTTTAATATATAAAAAATTCGCATGTATCTCAGGCGTCTAATAGATACTAACAAAAAATTGACTCAACACCCAAGAATTAGAATAAGGATCATGCAAAAACTATAGGTGCAACAAATAAAATTTGGCTTACTTAAAGAAAACCCATAGTGCTAAATGAGGTAAAGCCAACGTTAGGTGGATCTTTGAGATAGACTATGCAATAAGGAGATTCAAGTATAAGGCGACAGCTTCCACTGCAGGAAAGACTTGCTACAATGTAAGAGTTGTGATGCCAACAAAAGATAAGGTTGCGGTATAAAGAAATAATTTTCCAAATAAAAGAAAATTGAATGATACAAGGGTGACAACTTTAATAAGGTTCAATCTGTTTCAAGGTAGAACAAATGCTTGTCTCAACCATAATTTCATATGTATGTTCTAGTATTAAAAGAATTCAATTAAGATGAAATATAGTTTGGGAAAAGAAAAAAACTTGAAAGATTTACAAAGAATGACTCCAATATAAAGAGGGATTTTGATTAAATGTAAAGTGGTCTATATTTGGGAAATTTATCAGTTGAGTCAGTCATGGGATTTTTTGCTAGAACTTTTGTACTTCATCAAGCTATAACTAGAGGTTTTCTTCTTGGTTCTTTCCTTCTGGTATGCTTGCTTGAACCAAGTTTTTGTAATATCTACTATTTAATATATATAAAATTATAGTGGCTTGCCACTTTTGCTT
>VDFB02256404.1:0-173976 GCA_007258455.2 Sequoia sempervirens | reverse complement strand
ATTAGCCATTTGATAACACATTTAGGTGTTGTTACTAGTTATAAATAGTATCCAATATTTTAAGGGAAAATAACTAATGATTGTGCGCCATAGTTAGGGGTTCATGTAAAGTTTCAAAACTTTCAAAAGCCATACAATTGTATGAAGAAGTTGTATACCATCGTAGCACCTCAAGCTTGTTCTTATAATGGTGAAAATTATAGTGTGTTATCTTTTAAAAATTTGTAATATTTTGCAACTATTTTAACTAATCTAAATATTTTAAATACATTTTTCTAAAAGATGCCAACAAATAGTAGTCTCATGGTGTCTATATTATATTTTACTTTAAAACTATTTTATTTACTATATACATATGGACACATAAATTTTAATATTTATTTAAGAATTATTTTATATTATCCATATTATTTAATTAATTTTTATTTGAAGAGCTATAATTCAATAATACACTTGTTTTACTTTCATATGAAACTTTTAATTTTACTTTGGAAAAAATCGCTATTTATTATTTTGATAATTCTTTTTTTTTACGTTGACAAGTACATAGTATATAGTATATAAGTTTGTATGTTACTTTTTAATAATTTCATTTGTATGAAAGTGATATAATTTAAAATTTTAATGTCTTTATATTTAATAAATAAATGTTAGATCTAAATAATTTTTTTTCATGGTAACAACATTAGATGTTTCTCCCCTTATTGCTGCCATAGTAATGGTTCTTGGTGTGATTAGAATGACTTAAATATACTTTTGCATAAATTTAATTTATAATATTATATCTTAATCTTTTATCGTCAATTTATTTTATCGCTAGACTTATCATTTATTATTTTAGATAGATGAGAACTTGAATCAAGTCACTTTTGACATTAGCTAAAATTTTAAATTCAAAATTCATGAAATGGGCCTATGTTCCCTCCTTCAATTGTTGTTGTGATAGAAAAAATTGACCCTTCCTATTGGATAGACTCACCAAAGGTGTTAGTAAATGTGTTGCTTGTCCTAATACAAATATCAACACTAGAAATTAATTTGAATAGGTTCTAGTGTGCATAATTATACCATATGAATTCCACAAGTTATAGGTTCAAGTATATTTATTAGGATCAATTCCACACTTATAGAAGTGACCCTAGACAATGCATGGTCAATTTTACATATCAATGATAAAGTGCAAAATACCAAGACCTTGGTCAATGTTTTTACATCTAGCCAAAAAATTCTACATCAAAATCAAAGATAAGTACTCATACATTTAATTTTTAATTTTTCACGTTTATTTTTCCATGATCAATCCCAACTCTATTATCTAAATTGATTATTGCTTAGTTGAGTGCATTTATTTCATTAACCTATATTTAATTAAAAATGTTTTTTTCTTTACACTTCTCTAAGGTTTATTAAATATCGGTTTATCGTGTGTCTTGGTCAAATTATACAATGTATATATGTATTAAAAGAGTGCTACCTATAAGTTGATATCTATTCACCTTTCTTGCCATAACTCTAAGAGGCATGCAAGTCAAAATATCTCTATATATAATGTACTTTAAGGACATTAACATTAAGTACAAAGTTAACTTGAGAGTGAACACATTAAATGAGTTATTTAAGGTGTAACATGAGAAAACGGGAACCCTAAGTTTAATGCATAAAACCTAGGATGAATCTCTTCCTTTTTCAAAGGTACATTAGAATGCAAATCAACATGGTGTTTAGATTGACTTTCAATCATGAAGGTGAGTTAATAAACTTGGATCTGATCCTTTTAAGCCTTAGAAATGGACCAAAATTGATTTGCTATGATTAACCTAATTCAATTATGTACCCTAACATAAAAAATGTAATAATTCAAAATTACATATAGATTGAGATAGCAATTTGTAGGGAAATTTAGGAAGTGTAGAATGATGTGCACTCATCATAAAAATTTGGATCTAAGTGTTGTAGCAGGACTAGGTCGCCTAGGGGTGTATGGTTCCTTGTAGGCCTTGTCCGAACTTCAAAAATTGATCAGTAGCTCTCTGTTTACTCTTTATTTTCTACCACAAACCTTAGTCTTCAAATCTAGACCTACAATAGATCTACAAAAGAGATGGGGGTTGCTTTATAGGATTTTCCTCAGTAAAATCCCTATTTTGGTATTTCTACCTCCATAATAGCTAGTAAAATTGATTGATACAAGTGTGAGTGCCCTAACCTTAAGTGTGTCTAAGGTTTTATGAGCTAAAAATGCATAAAACCCTACTCAAGTGTGTTAGAGAAGGATTCCTACATGAAAATGACAATATCTACCTAGGGAGAAGTCAAACACCCTTAGGAAATTTGAAATAGAATGATACCTTGCTTTAGGTTGTAAATAGGATGAATCTTGAAGATGAGTGTTGGCCTCCTACAATGATCTCATAACTAAGCCTTTACAACCTTGATTCAAAATGGGCATCTAACCTAAATGAACTTGGCGTATTAAATTTGCAATGGGTTAGCATTGTGTCTTCCTTAACTTGGCGTATTAAATTTGTAGGCCAAGGTTAGTATACATAATAACTGCACATCAATAACCACTCAAAGAAACATTCATTAATCACATGCAGAATCAATATAGATGACCCACATATTATGCCAAATATAATTAAAGCTTGTAGAGATAAGATAATGTCAAATGCCAATGGTTTGAGGGAAACATTAAGCCAATACCAACACTTAAGCATTAAATTCCATGATATCTATGAGCAAATAGACTATAGATTCTACCCAAAACTAGACCAAAAACTAGGCTTATCAATGAGAACACTAGGAAACAAGTCATTAGGTTGAAGGAAATGGCCAAATGCATCTCCCAAACCTAGAATCCATCATGCTTTTCTATTGGCATCAATCTTCAATCATGACATGGGGCTTGATCAAAATATGCAAATGAGCTTGAAAACCTACAAATTCAAATGTGGTGGAATGATCTCTTACTTCTCTTAATCTAGTTTCAAGTGGTGAAAAGACTAGGTATTTAGGCGTTTCTCTAATTTCCCAAAAATTAGATCCTAAAAGCCGACATTTGAAATTTGAAATTTGAATGTTAAAATGGCCACTCCGACATATTAAAATTTGGTCCTTGACAGAATATGGGGACTGATACGCCCATGGACATATGAGTCATGGCCCTATTTTCCAAGACACAATGTATTAGGGGTAAGATGTTAATTGATTTCCTTTGTTCAATGCTTGCAATTTTATCGAAAAACGATAAAATAGGCCTCAAAATGCATAATTTAGGAGATTAGGGCCTAGTTAGGAGGTGTTAAAAATGCATAAATGCAAGGGTTGCAAGAATAGGTCCAAACTAAGCATGAAATTTTACTATCACCTATAGGGAAGTACAATTTCCTGTACTACATTTAGCCCCCACTTTAGTGGCCATATGACACTACATGCATATGCAAGCTAAAGTACTAAAAGTAAATCATGCTACATAAAAAGGATACTCATATGGATATTATGAATCATTCATGAATGAGAGAATGAATCCCCCAATGTAGTCATCTACAAAACCATAATGTTAGAAACCGCATCTAGCAAAATTGATTTGTTAGTTGTTCAAAATCATCTTATACTTTCAAACAAACATGCCAACTTTTATGGAGAACCAAATTCGAGGGTAGATGTATTCCCCCTTGATTCTACATGCTTTATGAAGGTGGAATCATGGTAGCAATCTAACCACATCAAATTGCTCGGTGGGGTGATGGAAATGTTTAAAATAGGGTCATGAAATCACAACACCAACCATCAAAAAATATTGGATATGATCGAGGACAAAACTACAAATCCAACGCAATAGACAACATCAAAGTCAAAGTTCACCAGCCCTTGCAATAGTGATTTGAATGTAATGTGCTATTACTAAATTTTACTATATATTAGTGAAAAATCAACTTTTTGACCATCATTTTAATTTTTACAATTTGAAGATTCTGAGAGAGATACCTTTGTGCAAAGGAGTGAAGATGCCAAGCCAATGACCATACCAACCCTTGAGGCTTGAGGTGTTGCAAGTAGAGGTTGAGCAAGGAATAGTCACACCAACAATGATTTGTATGTACGTTTTCCCTATGATTTGATTTAGTATTTTGCAATATTTTGAAGCTTTTTTAAAAATCCATGGCATCCCTATCCAAACTGGGCGATAGTGTCCATTTTGGGTGATCTTGTCCCAAAATGGGGCTTCTATCCTAGAATGGTGCCTATGTCTTGAGTTAGACTTGCTTTGATTTTAACTGTTTAGTTTCCAATTTTGCTATGTGATTGATGCTTTCCTTTGCTTCTTGTAGATCCCACCACACACTCAAATTTTTTTTGGGAGGATGACTATTCTTGCTACTTCGAGAGAAATTCACATGACTTTTTTTAAGAGGGGGAGAAGATTCTTCATACTACTAGATTGTACTGGATATACCTCATGCCACCTATGAGGTATCATGATGTTATGATTATGGCACTAGTTGAGTGATGGAATGTAGATACTTCCACATTTCATCTCCCAATAGGGGAGATGACAATGACACTGGAGGATGTACATTGTATATTCAGATTACCTGTCTAAGGTGAGATCATTCATTTTGATGATTTTTCATACACTTCGATAGATGAGGAATGATATGTATTATTGCAGTGGTCACCATATATCTCCTATTGTTCCTAGAGCTCACATTGAGCTAAAGTGGATTCTTTATGCTGATATTCCCTTAGTTTTTTGGATCATGTGTGTTATTGTAACTTTAGCCTTGGAACCTAATGGATGAGGTGTGCACCTTGATGGGGGCCTCATTCATACTATATAAGAGATGGGCGAGGACCAAAAAAATTATGCTTGGGGACAGAGTATTCTTGCACATTTATATTATGATCTTGGTCACTTTGTTTATCAAGAGGCTCAAAGTATCATACTTTATACACTATTCAAGTATGGGAATTTGAGCACATTACATGCACTAGATTGACCAGATTTCCCGCAATGATAGCCTTTGGTTATCCACGAGCTTTTTGTTATACACTTAGATGATCCTATCAATCTGGATATTTGTTGCACTAGAGAGTCAGATTCGATCATCTAAAGGATGCTGACATAGCATGGAGACCATACATGACTCTACATCAATGGCCAGGTCTTACACAATAGTTAGCCAGGATGCAACGGGATAGACTACTGGCTAGATGGTATGACTGTATCACCATGCCCTTTTATTATGATCATGTGATGAGACAATTTGGTCAGATACATATAGAACCTAGCCCACAACCTACTTTCTTGAGATCTACACGTAGTAGTGCTAGACTAGGGGACATCCACTGATCCACATTCGTGGATGTCACCTCTAGTGACTTAAAGGACGAGGAGTGAGATGTACCTCCAACATCTAATGCAAATGACGAAGGAACTTTGATTGCATATGATAGGTGGTGGATGACAACACAACCTCTGTGTGTCTTCCCTGATGATCATCCCACGGGTGATCTTGGAAATTTTCCATATCAAGGGGATGAGAGAGAGAGGATAGGGGTGTGAATGGGGAGACAAAAAATGATGATGGTGATGATATAACAGAGGAGGTGGAGGATTCATAGCCAAAAAGAGAGGATCCCGAGGAGCCCGCAAAGGCCACAGATGCCCCCAAGGAGAGACCTAGATCTTGTCCTTGCATCACCCAAGCACATCTTGTAGCTACAAAGAACATCTAGTCCCATGGGTGTGGAGAGAGCAGCCATGCAACTCCCTCCACACCATCAACCCCTCAATAGAGTCCTAATACAATTCCCATAGTGTCCTATCAAGATCTCGTTTGGTGAGTTAGAGATCCAAGTGATGATATGTTTATTTTTATGTTTTTATCATTAGCTTTAGATATACTTATGCATTATATCTCACTCTAACTTATGTTGTGTTTTCTTTACATTATAGTTGGTACATGAGATTGGCTCAACTTCTTCAGTCAAGTCACTAGAGATATAGTTTCTATGATGTCCCCACACCTATTGATACGGGTTGAGCATAGGCCACCATAGAGTGCAAGGTGCCATACTAATTTTTTTGAGCCCATATCTCGGTGGAGGACATCCTATGATTGTGCGATGAGGACCATTGAGGAGGTTTGAGCTAGAGAGGAGTGAGTGAGAGCTTCTTATGAGGTGCTTTGAGCTATGCAAAAGGATCTTAGGGATACACATGAGGAGCTTAGAGCTACTCAAGTTGAATTTTCAATGATATAGGGTCCTAACCAATTGAGTTGAATTTTCCCTTCTCATTAGGAGAAGCATTGAAATTACATTGATTTTCATACAACACCAAATCTCCTTATTAAAAGAAAAAAGGAATGACATTATTATTATATGATGAGGGTGCTAACCGAGACACAAAATATCACACACAAAAACTAGAGAATATTATTGTATTCAAAATAATGAAATGCTTACATGTAGAGGATCCCAAATCCTCAAGTTCTGCAATACATTCCCTTACAAAAAATTACAGAAGTTCCCATTTTTCTCGTATGCACTCTTTCCCAAAAGCTACCCAAAAATTAGAAACTAGCCCATAAATAACTCCTTTTGGTTTGGAGCCAAAAACAACATTGAATTATGAGTTTTGTGGTTTGGCGCTGAAAATTAATATTTGAAATTCAAATTTTAAAACCACATTTGAAAATTAGCACATTTTTGAAAATTCACCAACTTCTGAGAGCCATAACTTTTGATATGGGAGTCCATTTGACAATTTGTTTAAACCGTTGGAAAGGTCTCAGAGTGAAGAACGTGCAAAGATCTAGCTCTGGCAGTTCCAACAATTTTTGGGCCCATACGGGACCGTTTAGTGCCTCAAACTGGACTCAAAATATTTTTCAAGGCAAAAAGCAAAAACTGAAACTTCAATAACTTTCAAATCGGGAATGATGTTGACCTAATTCTTTCGCCAAAGTGCTTATTTTTTTTGTCTTGAAGCTTCCCTTAAATTTCTACCTCCTCACGCCTTCAAATTCACACCTACTAAAAATAGCAGTTGAGCAGAAAAAGTAGAAAAGCAGTTCTGAAAATTGGCAATTCTTATTCGACGAAAAGGGTATCCATAAATGCAAAAACATCTACAAAAAGCTAAAAGAAAATAAAGATATTTTTGGGTGATGCAGGATTTCCCTTACACCACTAGATGCTCCTACATCGTTATATTTAAATTGCATGTTTTTAGAATAGGTTTAAAGATGCTCGAGAGAGTTTATACACTGTTCATCAAGCATTTCAAGTTGTTGCAAACATTGTTCCCTATAAGCATTATTATCAATAAGGCCACCAAGAGAAACTCACAAAGAAGGAATTTTTAACTCTAATGGCATTATTGCATTGACTCCATAAACTATATTATAGGGTTTTTTTCCTATAGATGTGTGAATACTTGTGGGATATACCCATAATGCATAAGAGAGTTGAGTACATGCCAATCCTTGTTATGCTTACTAACCTTTTTTCACAAGATTTTCTCAATTATTTTGTTTGTTGCTTCTACTTGACCATTATATTGTAGATAATATGGTGTAGAGAAATGATGTTGAATGTGAAATATGTTTGAGAATTTCCTAAATTCCTTGTTTTTAAATGGTGTTCCATTATCTGTGATTAGGGCTAAAGGAATACCAAATCGAACAATAATGTTTTCTAGGATAAAATGACATTAAATCAACAGTTGTGAAATGAAGAGGAATTGCTTCTACCCACTTCATGAAATATTTGTAGCATTGATTATGAATGTATGTCCTAAGGATGATGGAGGGAATATCTTCCCAATCAAATCCAATCCCCAAACCGAAAATGGCCAAATAGCCACTTGAACACGAAGTTTAGATGTAAGAGCATGAATTAAATTGTTATGGTCTTGACACTTGTGACATTTCTTAACATGATTAAAGCAATATTGTTCCATATTTTTCTAATAATAACCGATATGAATTAACTTTTGAACCAAAGATTGATCTCCAAAATGTCCCCCACAAGCACTCACATGAGCTTCCTCAAGGGCTACATGGATTTCAAATTTTCTTAGACACCTAAGGATAACACCATTGAATGATCATCTATACAACACATCAACCAAAATTATATAACAGGCTTCCAGCTTTTGTATACGATCCCTAGTGTTCTTAGTGGTTGGTTCAAGAAATATGTCATCCTTTAAATAATTAAATATCAGTGTGTACCACTCATTAGAAACTTTAATATTAGCAACCATTGTCTCTTTTGTATTTTCATTTATCAATGATTCTATGAGAATGTGAATAAAAAATGTGAAGTTTGAGGAAGTTTCATTAAGAGATACAAGGGAAGTAACACTTGCCATTGCATCTACAGGTTGATTATCCTTTCATGGAACATTGCCAATAGTGTATGATGTGAAATCTCTAATATTATTAATGTGAGATCTTTATACTTAGATAAATTATCATGTTTTGCTTGATAGGACCCATTAATTTGTTTGATGATTAATTGAGAGTCTCCAAATATATGAATGTGTTGAACACCTAAGGACAAGGTTGCACGCAAGCATGTGATAAGAGCCTCATACTATTACACCCATTTCATAGTTACAAAGTTACTTTCACCTTCATGAGTAAATATGATGATAAGCGCAAATTGTGACTTTAATGGATTTACTAGATGAATGAAATATACATATATGCATTAAGATGTTATTGCTTTTAAAAGGATGATTATGTTTTATATTGATGAAATACGATAAAAGAATATGCATTGCAATGAGAATATTTTAATGCTTTGTTGATGCAATATGAACGACTAACTACCTATGTAATGTATTAAGTTGAATGCGGGAACATATTCAAGCCTCAGGTACACGAGGGAGAGTATCACTTAGGAGAGGAGCTTAGTCTAGTAACCCTTAATAAGCCAAACTGAGCATTCACACACTCACGACTTAGTAGGTCTAGTCATTTGTCAAGGTAGATTGGGGATTTTGTTTAGTCGTAATTGATTGGTTATGATTTCAATCTTGTTTCCAAGATTGGTTCTTTGGTTGAATTGTGTGTTTGAATCTTTATTTTGAGTTTGAGTTCTTCTTTGTATGTTCATATTGGTCGATGACGTATATACACTTCGTGTATATACATCGATCGATGAGAATGTGATTATGTGTTTAAATGAAAATATCAAAGTAATGATATATATATGTGTGTGTGTGTGTGTGTAATATATATATGTAGTACATGATAAAAATATACATACATATATATATATATATTAATAAATGCATATAAATATATATATTGTTATTATCAAAATATGCATAAATATATATATATATATGTATATATATATATATATATATCTTATTGTTTATAATATATATATTAGAAACTAATGCATTTTTTAATCTTTTGAATATATATAAACATATATAATAATATATATGTATACATATTAATGATATGATAAATATATATACATATATATTATGTATATATTGTATTTATTGATAAGTATATGTAATATGTATTAAGCACATAGTACAATGCTTAGCATAGTATAGTGCTTATGGATTAAGTAATGTTGCATATAAATATGGTTGTTACAGTAAACATAATGCATGGTATGAAATTTGCCTTAGCCAATGCATAAATCCATTCACCATACATTTTAAACTTGCCATAAAATGAGTTAATATGTTTAAGCCACACACTGCCAAACATAGGATACTTTGTGTTACGATGCATTGCTTGTTTGATATCAAATTATATAGCACTGAAGATGATATGAAGCAAAGCATTGACCTACGCTAAGGAGACATAAACCATGTTGCATATAATGAGTATAAATTCCAACGCATAGACTAAGTGATAATGTGTTGCACATATGTATCTTGGACATTGCTATGTTATAACACATGGAATATTGTGAGCTAGGTTTATAAGTTGCAAACCAAGACTTAGTTAGTATTGTGAATACAAAGAGGAATAAACGTGTAAACCATATTTGAATTTGTCTTCCTTAATGTGAGGGCGCTTATCATAAGGCGGTGCCAAGTTTGCTAAAGCTTATAGAACTTTGTTTGAACTCCAAAACTATCAAGCCAACAACCATATAATGAGACTTAGTCTTTGAACAAGCTAGCCAAAGCTAGTTGATGCTTTTAGGAACATTAACCTTGCATTTTTTATTATTATTCTTACTGTCCATTTAAATAAGCGACTCATTCACTATGGTGAAATCTAGTTGATCATGTGTTTACTATGTAATGTTTATTGCTGCCACCTTTTCTTCTTCTTACTGATTCGAACCTTTTGGATTGAGAGGTGTTATCTTTGATAGCTTTTTTCTAGCCTGTAGTTGCTCACATTTGTGTATAAATAAAGGTGCTTTCTCCCTCAAATGGGACACATTATGCACACTTGATGCTTATTTTCTTAATTGATATCATTTTGGTTTTCTAAGTTTGAGAGTTTGTGAGGGGTTTTTGAGAGTTTGTGAGAGGTTGTTGAAAGTAAAATTTTGGTGAGTGGAAGAGAGATAGCTGGGAAATGCTTGTTGATTATGGAGAAGGCTAAGCTAGGAATCCAATTTGATCTTTGGAAGCTTTACATATATAGGCATGTTGAATTCTACTCTTTTATGCATTTTATGTTTTGAAAAGATTGTATGAATTTGTTTGTCTTGTTTGGAAATTAAGTTAGTTATTCTATTATGATTTGGTTATCATCTACTTTGGATAAGTATGAAACATTTTTTATAAGTCTAGTTGTTTTTTATTATGGGGAAAAACAAGTTTTGATGGGACCCAAAACCCATTACATAATGGTTTTGAAGGGACTTGCAACCCTATCCAAGAAGAACATGTTGCTTTAAAGATAAACCATATACCATCAACAACCAAATAATAGCAACACTAAGAATAAATCATGACAACACAGGCTACACAAAGGAAAACCAGGGGCCAAAATCCATTAACCAAATACAAATAGGTTTTACCTGTTACCTTAAACCCAAAGGTTTTGAATAGACCTTAAACCCTTAACTAGGTTTTTTGGGAACCTTGAACCTAGAAGAGATCCATCATCAGGTTTTGGTTGGGACCATAAACTCACAAACACAAATGACTAAAAAGTAGCAACATTCTTGTAGCTCCATCCAATCTGAAAAACCATCCCACAATCCACCTCCATAGGATAGGGGCCCCCTCTATAGGGGAGGAAGATACGAGAGCTCGAACCATCAAAGCAACCCAAATCCTGCTCATACCAACTCCACCTCAAAAGGAGCCAGCTCCACCTCAATAGGAACAAGCAAAGGAGAAGAGGACTTTCCATTGGATCCGCAACAAACAACTCCACCTCAATATGAGTGGGCTCTACCTCAACAAGAGAAAACTTCACCTCTAGAGAAGAAACCATTTCAAGAGTCTAGCCAAAAGAAACCACTCTAGTAGGGCAAGCACTCACAACAACCTTAGGATTTAGAAGAGATGGAAACAACACACACTCTAGAGCCAACAAAAAACCAACTCCAACGACATCATCCAAAACCAGAAAAAAATATTTTCCCCATCAGACCTCAACATCATCAAACTCTGAAAGGGAAACCATCGAAAGAGCTTAAACACAAAATCCCTTGAGAAAAGAGGAGCAACAAAAGAAACTCCACAAAAGGGCAACACCAGCTTAGAAAATTCCAACCCCTATAAAACCAAAACCAGTATAATAACCCAACAACGACACAACACCAACCAAAGAGAAGCCCCTTTAATGAGCCAAGAAGGGTTCATCCCAAGCCAGAAGAACAACAAAAATAACTAGGTTTTCAAGAAAAAAATTAGAAGCAACCTAGACAACTGAAAGTGCTCAAACCTAGCACAAACAGAGGACCCAAAGTCCAGCCAAAAAATATTCAAAACATAAGCCTCCATAGATGCCCCAACAACACTAGCCTTGCAAGAAGAAAGGAGCCACCAAACAAGAGAGCCCACAAAAGCACACAAAATTTGAAAGCCACAAAGGCACCCACATAGCAGAGCAAGGTGAGGGAGGCCCACAAATAGAGAGAAAGGGAGGAGGGAAAAGCCATGAAGAACTCCATCCGACCAACATGCTAGTCAAGGTCTGAAAGAATGCACACTCCAACCAAAGACAACCCAATCAAAAACCACGCAAAAACCACACCCAACACCAAGGAAACCACCAGGAAGTGGGCAACAAAAGCCAAAAAGGAATAGATTGGAGAGAGAAACAAGCTCACAACACCCATAAATAGGGGACAATGAGCCCACCACCAAAGCAAATAAATGATCAACACACGAACCAGTAGACCAACCAAGAGAAGAGACATCCCCTTCCAAAGGAAAGGGCCACACAAAGAGAAGACACATACACCCAAGAAGAGAAAGCACCCCCCATGCAAACCAGAAACCTCAGACCAACTCAAAGGCCTCCAGAACATAGGCCACATAGAAACGCAAGGCACCCCAAAAGCTTCAACAAGAGCTTCAACCCACCTTTTGAAGAAAAATGAGACCCTCCACAAAGGACTGTAGGCTTCCAAAATAGGAAGACGAATCTGCAACACCACCAGGATAGGCTCTGCATCATCATCTTTGGCATCTCCATCATCGTCTTCATCAAAAGTGTTCAAACACCCACCGTTGTGCTAGTTCTCGGCCATGCCCTGCCGCTCCATTTTGACAAGTCTAGTTGTTAGTAAACCTTGATAAAGGGTTATATGCATATAATATATACATTGGATTATGAATTTTTAAGTGGTTACTATGAAATATATAAGTTAAGATTATATAGTTGTTATTTAGCTGGTGAGCACTATATTGTATTACTTTGAAGTGCTTTAATGTTAGGTAAACATTCATGGACAATAAGGTTGGTAATACAAATGGAATGATGACATGATAGAAATGTCGTCATTGTTAGGTAGCAATGTTATGCAAACCTTGATGGATAGTCTTAGTTGATTGATTACTTATTTCTTCTAGAAAAAGAAAAAGAATCTTTCCCTATAGTTAGGGCATAAACTTGAAAGGTTATATCAATATTCAACAACAGGGTTGAGAGTTGTATTTTATGGTTATGCTATTTTCTTATTTTGATTAAGAGTATTTTCCTATTCACAGAATTCTAAAAGAGGACACATGTTTCGGTAACCCAAAATTGTATTGTGAGAGGACTATGAGTGTAATAGCACCAACTCCTTGCAAGTTGATTATTTCCTCCAGATGATATACAAATATAGTAAACATGTGAATGTACGAGGTATTTGAAAGAGAAGTTTTATGATTGGTTTATGTTCATTTGAACATTACTTTACCTTGGATGAAACCCTAGGTTAGGAATAACCTATTTGGTAGGGTTGTTTATTTGGTTATTTATTGAAGCAAATAGGTAGAGAATTAGCCTATGAGGACTAATTGATCATTTTATTGTTGATTATATCTTTTTTTGAAGTCATTTATTGTTGAATATTATACTCTTGATTGAGGTTAATATACCTTTCGATGGGAGTCATTTATTGTTGAGATTACACTCTTGATTGGGAACTTCTATTGTTGAGATTGTACTTTCGAAATAGTCATTTATTGATATGACATTATGTTTATCCATATGGTTAATTGGTAAGTTAGAGTTATTTTGAGTTACTTAAGTAGAAGTGTCATAATAAACTTAAGAGCTTAATAGGTTATTCTCGGGGTTAAGGTTACTCCATGGTGTAATGGGATAGCCTATGCATAGGTTATGAATGGTCAATAAAAATTGAGTTAGGAAGGTGGGTGAGCGTGTAACGTCCATTTTGGATTAGCGGTGATGAATACTTTGGCTAAATTAGTATTAGTTTCCATTATTTACATTGTCAGTTCACTGTGATTTGAGCTTACATACTAGGCAGGAAATGTCATATGTGTAGGTTGTATCCATTGTGTGACAGATCTAGAAAAGTATAGGACACACTGCCAGCTCAGGGAAAGCCATTTTTATTATAGGGTTACTAAACCAAGTTCTTCATCAAAGGGAGGGACATCTTATCAAGTTAGGTAGATGTGCAGGGGACTGTAGTGAGTTCATGGTTGGCAGAAAAGAACTTGAGTGATGCTTCTCCTCATCAATAGGTGACCAAGATTTGATGGAGGGAACCTAGACCATTTGTATGCCTAGTTCCAGTGAGCTCATGGAAGCTATGTAAGTATTTATGTATCCATTTCTCTGGAAGATTGTAAAAAAGAGGCAATCTAATCATGAAATTATGTAATATGAAATCAATAAGTTTTGGAAAGTTGAAATACTTTGTTGTGATGCAATGGGAAATTTTGGAATGGTTTTTATTTCAAATGTGCATATTATTCTTATATATGAAAAGAAAATTTGTATTTCTTGAAGTGTTGGCATCCTAATTTATTTACTTGAGGTTAAAAGCATAATAAAATTATTGGGTAGAATAATGGGCATGTTATACATACTTAGTGGTGTTGTTTGTACATAGGGAATTTAAATGATAGGATAAGGGAATTAGCTTCCATGAAGGAGGTATTAATATAGCTCCAACACTAGAGCCAGTTTGACACTTAGAGCCATCAAAGTATAATTCCCATGTTTCATTATCATCAATGTTTAACACACTTTCTTTGAGAAAAGAATCTTGATTTTGTAATGCTAATGGTGAAGGGGCCTCAGCTAAATGGTTGTTCAATGCTCGTCCTTTGATTTTTTTTGAGAAATGAATTTAAGGTCAAAATTAGTTAACATAACCCATTTAGCTAAGTGTCTTGAAAAATTTGTCTCAACAAAAAGATGTTTTAAAGGATCAAACATTGTGATAACTTGTACCTTAGTGTTTAATAAATATTTCCTCAATTTGTTAGTCACAAACACGATACAAACATTATTTTTCTATAGTTGTATAACAATTCTCAATCAATTAATGTTTAAATAATGTAATACTCAAGATGTTCTTTACCATGGGGCAGGGGGCCTAGCTCGATTGGCTAAAGCATCCTGTTGCAGGAAAGAGGTCATGAGGTCCAGTCTCCCCAAACTCGTGGTACCGGAGGGCATGTCGCTCTAGGGCCACCGGTCACATGAAATTTTTTTACCAGGCGCACTGTAATTTATAGGGGGATGGATACCCGACTGATTCCTGCAGTGTAAAAAAATAATAAAAAATAAATAAAAAGATGCTCTTTACCATTCTCATATTGTTGTGCTAATAATGTCGTAAGGGCATGATTTGAAACTGAGATATAGAGGATACAAGGTTTCCCTTGAACCACTAGTTGTAAAACATGAGGATTGGTTAAATATTGTTTTAAGTCTTCAAAAGATTTGTGACAATCCTCATTCCATTTAAATTATGAATCTTTCTTAAGGAGCTGAGTGAAGGGAAGAGTCTGATCCACCAAGGATCCCACAAAATGGTGAATAGCTTGAATTTTTCCTTGTAAGCTATGTAATTGTGAAATATTCTTAGGAGGTGGCATGTTCATTATTGCATCAATATTCTTTTTTCCACCTCAATGCCTCTATGTGACACTATGAATCCCAACAACTTTCCACTATCCACACTAAAGACACATTTCTTTGGATTCAATCTCATGTTGTACTTATGAATTATTTCAAAGATTTTACAAAGGATTTTGACATGGTCTTGACATGTTATAGACAACTAAAATACCATCAACATAATCTTCCAAGATGTGTATAAAATCATGAAATATTAAGGTCATATCTCTTTGATATATGGCTTTGATGTTCTTCAATCCAAAAGGCATAACCACCCAACAAAATGTTCCCCAAGGTGTAGTGAAAGTTGTTTTATATTGATCTTGAGGATTAATGAAAATCTGATTATATCTTAAAAAACCATCCATAAATGATAATAAAACATGTCTTGTAGTTGAATCCACTATCATGTCAATATTAGGAAGCGGAAAATCATCTTTTAAAGATGCTTTATTAAGATCATGAAAATTTGTACGCATCCTAATACGATTATCAAGTTTTTCCACTGCCACAATGTTAGAGATCCAAGGTGAATATCAATAGGGCTGTTGAAACTAGCTTGTACGAGTTTTTCAATCTTAGCCTGAACCAATAAAACTATCTTAGGATTCATCTTTTGTATCTTTTGTCTCATGATTTTAGCATCTTTCTCAAGAACATTGTTGTGTGTGACTATCTTAGGGTCAATACCTGACACATACGAATAAGTCCAAGCAAAGGTTTCAAGAAAGTCATGTAATAAAGTTGCGTGATCCTCTTGTTCATCATCATCAAGGAACTTTCCAATTTTTATCATTTTCTCTTCATTAGATGGATCCATTGGTACTTCCAAGGTATCTCCCACAAGTAATGCATTACAATTTAAATAATCAAGGATTGTTTTGGATTCATCTTGTTCATCATTACATAGTTTATTTTCTTTCCCAAAGTCTCCTTTAATATTTAAACAATAGGAAATTTGTTGGTTACAATGTTCTTTGGGGAAAGTGTTCTTCATTCCCAAGAATTCTTGTAGAGACTCATCTTTTTGAAAGATATCCAATGACATATCCTCACAAGTAGTTCCTATCAAATCAGGATGCACCAATTTTAAAGTTGTCTTAGAAGAATGTTGTGTGATAAAATTGACATTAATGAAGGGTTCTTTTGACGGAAAATAACCAAGACCTCTTGTTGTTTCCTATGTATTAAGCTCTATAGGAATACAAATGCCTTGTTCTTTCACTCCACATCCTTTTCCATTATAACCAATTTTTTTCAAGATTTGGTACCCTCTTCCATAAATTGCTTCTTTTTCTTTCGAGAAGGGTGGTTTCTCATAATCATTTTCATCATAGGTAGATGTGTAGTTTGTGCTTTCCTCATTATTAGGAGTTGTGAATTCTTGTTTCTTGGATGTTTCAATGGAAAATTGTGTTGATACCACTACAAGTTCTTTCTCTTTCTCTTTTTCTTTTTTTGATTTTGATTGTGTAATCTTATATTCCCCCATGAATGTAGGTGTGAAATCTAATGAACCCCAATCATCTTCCAACAACTTTGTAACTGATGAAAGACACTCTTCTTTATCTTCAGGTTGTAGAGATTCCACTTTTGTAGTTGGTGTCAATGTTCTTAGAGGGTTTTGCATCCCTGTTTTAGTTTTTAAGCAATTTTTGGATTTTGGATAAGCTTTTAGCATGTAAACATTATTGTTGTAAGTGTATTTCATTATATGATGAAGTGTTGAAGGAACTCCTTTCATCTCATGGATCCATGGTCTACCCAAGAGAGTATTATATGAAAAATCATGGGGCATGACATGGATAGGAGTTTGTAACACAATATTACCAACTTTGATAGGTAATGTTATCACACCAAGTGGTTGTTTAGCCACATTATCAAAACCATGGATGTATAAATTATTTGGTTGAATTTTAGTATTATCTACTTCAATCTTGTCCAAAAGATTCACACTACAAATGTTAAGTCTTGAACCAAATTGTCAATAACCTAATTAATAATATCCATTATCATCAAAGCACCATTTTGTTTTTTCTTTTCTAAAGGAGGTAATTCACTTTGATGAAAGAAAATAACCAAATTGATCAAACTCATACCCTCAATTAAGGATGCTACATTGGTGGGTTGCGCACTAGGAGGGACCACAAATTTTTGCAAAGTATTTTGAAGAATTCCAAGGTAAGTTGGTGAAGTTTGAATTAGATCCCACAATGAAATATTAGCAAGATTGTTACAAAGTTTCTCCACAAGATCATATTCCTTTCCACTATGTTGAGGTAAATGAGGGGTACTAGGTAAAATAGGTTGTGGGAGTGGTATCAATGAAGGAATGGTTTGTGTTTGTCTTGGTTTATTTTTATTCCTTGTGTTATATATGTGAGAAACTATGTGGTAAGTTGGTTGATGTGATACATGATTAGTACTAAGTTGCTTTGTGAAGTTTAGGATAGAACTTGGAGGTTTGGTTTCATTTTGAGGCAGTCCTATGATCAACACGAATTTGTTTGAAATTGAGGTTGTTGTGTAGGTGGATAAATGATAAGTTGAGGTGTGATTATGTTGATTGTTCTTTGTTGCGTAGGAATATTGCAATTCTTAGTGGATGAGCTTAGTGAGATAAAGTCCTTAAGGGCTTCATCTAACATGTCAAAGTTGACTTGATAGGTATACAATACACTTGTAGAAAGAGATCTGACATGACTAGATGACTATGCTTTCTCTAAGATTAATCATTAATTTTCAACTCACATTTAAGCTAACTAGGGTTAAAAATAGGTTTATAGACTTGGTACATATTTGGAAATCAGATTGTGGACCTACAAACTAACAAAAAATATTAGTTTGTTCCAGAGTTCTTAAGCTATTTTTGGAGGATTGGGATGCCCCAAGGTGTTTGGGTCTTGCTAGGGCTTTTTCAAAAGTGTCAATTTTAAAGGATTTAGTAACAAAGGTTAATTGTGTGACTATTTGCAAACCTAATTTTAGAACTAGTTCTACTACTATTTTTTGAGTTTTCAATTTGTGTAATGTCTTATAACAATTTAGGGTTTTTATTTTTTTACAAAATAGAAACCAATTTACCCAGATTATGCTATGATTCAGAAAATGCAAACAATTGCCCTACAAATCTAAAAATTTCAAGTACTGGAAAGTAAAATTCTTTCAAAATCTTCAACAAGTTATGAAAAATGACCACTTTTTTTAACATGCAATTAAAAACTATTTCAAAATTTCAAAACAAACATTTAGAAGTAGAAGCAGAATGAAAGTACAAAGACAAAAATATGTGTAAAGTTTCATTGAGCTACCTGCAATAGGATAGGGATGCCCAGGGACATTTGAATCCCTGACAAGGGTTCAAAAAACTGAAAAACTAAATGTTTGTGTTGTTGTTTAAGATTATTTTTTTGTTTGCAAAATGATTTCCAATGATTATTTTTCCAAAATTTTCCAATGAAAATGAGATGCAAATGTGTGATAATGTGTAAACAAAAAGTGACAATTATGAGTGTAATTTTGGATGAAAATATGGTCTAAATGATTGAAACACACCCTAATGTATGATGCAATGTGGCAATATTTAAGCACTTTTTTATGATATTTTATGATGCAAAAATGAAACTCTAAATGAGAAATGCAAAAGTAATGCAATGCAAAACTTAAATCTAGGGTGAATGAGTACAATTTTTATCAGGTCTATAATGTCAAAATATCGGGTTCACTAAAATGTAACATGAGAAAAAGGGAACCCTAAGTTTAATGCATAAAACCTAGGATGAATCTTTTCCATTTTCAAAGGTACATTAGGATGCAAATCAACAAGGTGTTTAGATTGACTTTCAACCATGAAGGTGAGTCAATTGAACTTGGATCTGATCCTTTTGAGCCTTAGAAATGGACTAAAATTGATTTTCTATGATTAACCTAATTCAATTATGTACCTTAATATTAAAAATATAATAATTCAGAAGTACACAGACTGAAACAATAATTTGCAGGTAGATTTGGGAAGTGTAGAATGATGTGTACCTATCATAAAAATTTGGATCTAATTGTTGTAGTAAGACAGGGTTTCCTGTGTATGGGTCCTTGTAAGCCTTGTTTGAACTCCAAAATTTGATCTTGTAGCTCTATGTCTGCTCTCTATTTTTTTCCCTACAAACCTTCGTCTTTAGATCTGGACCTACAATAGATCTGAGAAAGAGATGGGGGGTGGCTATATAGGAGTTTTCCTCAATCAAACCCCTATTTTGGTATTTCTAACTCCACAATAGCCAATAAAATTGATTGATAAAGTGTGTGTGCCCTAACCTTAAGTGTGTCTAAGGTTGTTATGAGCTAAAAATGCATAAAACCCTACTCATGTGTGTTAGAGAAGGATTCCCACATGAAAATGACATGATCTACCTAGGGAAAAGTCAAACACCCTTAACAAATCTAAAATACAATGATACCTTAGTTTAGGTTGCAAATAGGATGAAGCTTGAAGATGAGAACACTAGGAAACAAGTCATTAGGTTAAAGTAAATGGCTAAATGCATCTCCCAAACCTAGAATCCATCATGCTCTTCCATTGGCATCAATCTTTTATCATGACATATGACTTGATTAAAATCTGCAAATGAGCTTGAAAACCTGAAAATTCAAATGTGTGGAATGATCTCTTACTTCTCTTACTGCTTTCTTCTCTTATTCTAGTTTCAAATGGTGAAAAGACTAGGAATTTATAGGCATTTCTCTAATTTCTTGAAAATTAGATCCAAAAGCCAACAAATTTGAATGTTAAAATGGCCACTTCGACATATTAAAATTTGGTCCCCAATAGAATAGGGGGACCAATACACCCATGGGTGTATGGGTCTTGGCCCTATTTTCCAAGAAAAAATGTATCGGGGGAAAATATTAATTGATTGCATTTGTTCAATGCTTGTAATTTTATTGGAAAATGATAAAACAGGCCTTAGAATGCATAACTTTGTAGATTAGGGCCTAGGTAGGAGGTGTTGAAAATGCATAAATGCAAGGGTCACTAAAATAGGTCCAAACTAAGTGTGAAATTGTACTATCACCTACAAGGGAGTACAATTTCCTACACTACATAAGGAAGCAAAGCTAGTAAAAAAAAAAGTTTTTTTTATCAATATCCACAATAGAAAATTTGACGTAAAAAAGAATAAAAAATTTATTAGACAATTTAAGTTATCCTTGTGACTTATAATTATGTTATACATGATAATTTTGTGTCACACCTCTCTTTTTCCATAAATTGTTTGCTCTTGTGGGAGTTATTAAAATCTTACTTCCTCACAACTTGCAAAGGCCAATAGTATTTAGCTTAGCTTGCAAGATAATTATTATAGTTATTATATAATGATATAAAACATATTTAATCTTTTATTTAATAATTATTAAAGAATATTAATTAATAATTAATATGTTCAAACTGTATTTACTATTATATATAATATATAATAATTATTTCATATTATTTAAATAATAATATATTATCATAAATATTAATTATAATATATTAATGTATTTTTTACCAATATTGTAACCAGTTAACATCTAAAGAACCACAACATATGCTTACACAATTCTCCAGTAAATATGTAATGCTAGCATCTTTTACAATGACGATTCTTCAATATACATGCTCCTTATATATTTTCAAAAAAATATACTAATTCACTCACCTAATATAAATATTGTTAAATGTTAATAAACATTGAATTTGCAACAAATCATGCATACACTTTTGCCAAACAGAGTAATTATTCAAATATTTGAAAATGGATAACTACATAACACATGCTACGTATGGATTTAACAATTTGATACTATACAACAAAAATTGAGGCAAAAAAATGAAAACTGCAATTTTATTCTCTAGATGAATGCATAACAATGTTGCCTACAAGTTTTTTGACAATTTCTATTTTTTAAATTGAGACATTTAAGAAAATAATTTTCTTCTACTAAATATAACATATCTACCACATCGATAACTTCACCGTTAAATATGATAATATCCAACAAAAGGGCAATTATAATGCAGTAAACATAGACAACAAACAATAATTTATGAGCATATAATGCATTATTTTAGACTCCAATTCAAGTTAAAAATATTAGACTATTGTGCAATTTAGTTATTTCAAGAAAATTAACACAAGAATAGCAAGCACACCAACACAATTATTTTTTGAAAATTTTCTCTGGAAAACCCTAAATCTATGGTGATTAGGGCTAGATCTGTGGAACTAGAAAGGACTTCAAAGTGCAAGTTGCACATAAAATGGGTGCACATCTTGTTGGCTCTAGATTTGGCACTTTGGGGGTTGCTCTTGTATTATGTGTTGAGCTCCATGTATGGATCTTTTTTTGGTGTGTTTCGATGGTCGAAACTTCTATTTTTTAGCACCTCTTTAAGGGTCTAGTTCATTGTTTTCTCTGTAGCTTTACATGTTATTGTATCTAGGTCCATTTTTCCTCTTGGGAAGGCTCCTCAATAGAAACCCCTAAAATTTAATCAAACCAAAAAATAGAGTAGTCATAATTCTTACAAACAAAAATCATTCCTGTTATATATGATGACACCACCAAAAATACTCGTACCACAATGAACAAAAATATTGTGTAAGGTAGATTAGTTGGAGGAGGATTGGGACATGTATCAACACTACATGCTTGTGCAAGGAAATAAGAAGTCATGAAATGGTGAAACCTATCTTGTAGGGCCCAACAAGGTGCACTATTAGGATGATAATGCCATTATGAATGAGAGCTTTCATTTCCCTTGGCAGTTAAATAAAATACTATCTCCATAAAAAATTCAATCATCCTTATTGATACATCATCTCTTATGTCACACATTCGATCATTATTATATTTCTCCCTATCTAGAGATATTAGTCTTAATTAATGTTGTCATCCACACTCAATAGCCTCCTACGTAAGGAAAGAGATGATAATGTCTTTTCCTATCATAATTATGTGGGAAACTGTGCACTATTTTTAATATTGTACAAAACTAATCGTTATTTCTCAATACATCCAAACATGTCAACATTTCCAAGTTTATTGTTCTTTACACCAACTTAGCAACTTTCAAATTCAACCATGGTTCACTTTTTAAATTTGGAATAGATATATTATTTAAAAAATATAAATACAATTTTTTTTTCAGCAAAAGGCTATTGCCTATATATATTTATATTGATATAATAGGAAATTTACATTATCAGAGATTTTTCAGACTAGTATCCACACCTACTTTTAAACTTCTCTAATATAGACCCATATCCTGATACACATCTATCAACTTCTTGTTTTTACATAATGGGGAAACTTTTGGATCCACAACAGATATAGATCTAGAGCAAAAAAACTTGAGTTAATACTGGCCATCTTCGAGCAAAAGCACTTATCATACTTCATTCTTCGAGCATATTACACCTTCAGTTATCTTTATACATCTTCGAGAAAAAACTACACATCCAATTATTGTTGGGTTTTTCATAACAGCCAAAATTTGTTCACCTTCGAACAACTATTCCTCCATCAATTCAGGGTTATCATTTTCTCCCTTCTCTTCAGCCATATTGTCATCTTCAACCATATTACCTTCTACAAGATAAATTTACGGTTTATCATTAAGATTAAACCCTCGGTCTCCAGGCATGCCCACAGGTTGCACTTCTTCATCAACATCTAGTTGAACATTCTAGGCATCCAACGGGAGATGGGTACTATTCTCATCTTCTAGTTTAGGCATTTGAGGCGGTAGAGGTGGATCATGTACATGAACAAGGAGCACCATTATAGCTTGAAAAAACACTTTAACTTTTTCTACTAAATCATCATCAAACTCGGTTGCGTACCTTCTTAGTACATTCAACATTAGGGTAGAGCTTCACTGAGAAAGGGATTTGTTGATTGCTACAAACAACTTTGGGAATGTTGTGTGATGCAACAAAAAGTGCCTTGGAAACAAACCTCCAACATAACCCTGTCCCTTCCATAGATCATACCTTTGACATGCCTTGGCAAGGACACCGTTTGGAAAAAAATCTTCATTCACAACTTTCTTAATGACCTATTCCACAAGTCTAACATCCTAAAGCAAGTCTAGCAAATTGGATATGAACTCAGAAAGGAATTGAGATGGATATATTACCCTCTTCGTCTTTGGTTCCAGAATTTCTTTACCAATAATCCTCTTAATATGCTTAATGAAGGTTGCACATTGTCCTTTGAAAACCAGTTGAAGCTCTGCCTCATCTATTTCTTTTGAAATCAACAACTCCCAATCGTTGATAGGAATGAAGAATCTGTAGTTTCATGGATAGAACTCCATTTCCCTCCAACTACAATTTGCACAGTGTAACTTTGGCACTATGAACTCGCCACTGCTAGAACTTTCTTGTGAAAACATAAACTTTGTTCTCCAAATTCTTCTCATGGGCAACAAGCTCATTTGTGTAAATTTGAGCAACCTACCCTCAAATTTATTTCCCATATTGAAGCTAAAGATATCTTTTAGATAGAATCTTATCAAATCCTATACAACATGTACTCTCATATCACAAATATTATTACATGACAAGCTTAGAGGAGGAGCTAACTAGATTTTGATAAAAAAACATAGTAGATACCAAACTTAGCAATGCACAATGACTATATAAACATATTCTAAAATTAGACATGTTACCTTTAGTTTCTCAAAATCTTCTTAGCAAATGGTACATAACATGATTAAAACACACTCCTAGTTCACACATTTTAAGCCAATTTGTGGATCCATATATTTTGACACCTGTAACCTGCATAGGACACAAAATGTTAGATCAAATGAAGTTGAGGCTTACATCATGGGATTGGTACGTAGATTTTAAGTGCCTTTAGAAGTACTTCAAAAGCATATTCTATATACCTCCCAGAAAGACACATTTTGGCTCCAACTTCATTCGAGTCATCTGAAACCCAAATATTTTCTAGAGAATTCACATGAACTTGCCATTACTAGTAATGGTACCACATAGTACAAACAATCTCCCATAGAATAGCAATAAATGATGCGGGTTGTACTAGGTTGATATCAAGACTACTATCCCTATATTTTACACATACGATTTGTATTTATTCAGAATTAACTTTATTTAATCACACTCTTGAAATGTGTTAATGTATCCACACCGCTATCCTTTAGATTCATGACAAATGTCAATAAATTTTTCCACTTTCCAATTGATTCATGAAACAACTACATCCATTTTGAAGGCTTTACCAGAGAAATCCCCAGACAGTTTTCCTTACATGTCAAGAATGAGAAGATACACATGTTAAACAAGAACTTTATTTCCCCAAACACTTGACCTTACACTTCAGGATTGAGTTGATACACTTGTCAAGTAGGCACTTTGTACACATGAAAAGATTCTTTGCCATGTACATTCATTTCCATACAGTTGTATACCTTATACTCACCAGTTAACAACAATGTTTTACCATACAGCTGGCGTTACTACTTACAACAAACCACAAACTCAACTATGTTGGTGCGATTATGTATTAAACATTTACACTTTACCAACAAAAGCTCCATTATCTCTTAACAAAACTTCAACAAATTTAGAGCCAAGTGTCTTTTCAACATGACAAACTTCCTGACTTAGCTGTAACATCCATAGTTGGCTAAGAAATCTGCAACACTATTACCCTTTCTGTATACACAGGTAATTTGATATGATTCAAATTTGTCTAACAATGCCCATATCTATTTCATTATATATCCCAATTTCTAGTTCACCAAATGTCATTCTCTACATGCATTAATGATTAACAAAGAGTCTCCTTCAACTTGAATCTTTGTAAGCTTACAACAAAGGGCTAATTTTAAACCATAAATCAATGTCTGAGACTCAACTTCATTATTAGTTCCACTTTGTAATTTATATGATATAGCACAAAGCACTAATCCCTTATAATATCTAATGATAACACTTGCTCCTGACAACCCCATATTTCCTCTAGAAGCTCCATCACAATTCGGTTTAAACAAGCCCTTTGTTGGAGGTGTCCATCTTATTTCTTTCCTATTAACTTTCTGAGTTATCTGAAACAAACTTCCTTTAAATGGTAGCATAAGGAGAGGAAAACTCCCCATTACCTTAGAATCCCAATCTATAAAGGTTGAACCAACATGCTTTACTTTACTTACATAACCATTTACAATTTTTGAGATTGATTGCTCCAATGTATTCAACACCAGTTGTAGGTTAAATTTTTCTTTTTGAAAGATAACCCTATTTCATGCCCACCATAAAGCCCAAAGTACTGATGTTGGAATAATTGACCAGATGCTTGCAAAAAATGATTTGGTATAAAGAACTGGCCATCCTAAGAATAACTTCTAGAGAGTATCAGGTAATGGTGAATAGAAATTCATTTTATTCAACACAAAAATCCAACAATATTGTGCCACCCCACATTGTAAGAAAAGATGGTTGACATCTTCAAACTCCTCATTGCAGAATACACATTTAAAAGGATTTGCAATCCCTAGCTTTGAAAGCCTATCACTAGTTAGAATCTTGCTTTTGATAGCTAACCAAGAGAAGCAACCAACTTTAGGCAAAATCATAGGATTCCAACAAAAAATGTATGCTCTTTCTTTCACTACATGTGCCCCTGACTATGAAATTGACTTATACCCATCTTTGACTATGTAAGAAGAAAAATTAGACTTTACCTAGATTAATCTATCAACTCCAACATTACAATACACAATCTTTTTTTGTAAAATAGCTTTCAAAATCACCTTGTGCTCATTAGCAATTGCAAACCTAGAGAAATCCTTCCACATTACTCTACTAGATAAAGGATCCACTATATGAATATAATCTCTCACATTAACACCCCAAATTTCTGATAACCAAAATTATGTTCTATGAAAATCATGCAATGAATACAAGCTTGGAGACCCATTCCATGAATCTTTCCAGAAATGTGCCTTTTCCCCATCGTTGATCTCCCAGGTTAAATATGGTACAATAACTTTTCTACAAGAAACTAAAAAATTCTACATCATAGACCCTGAAGGAGGATTTAGAATTGTCAGTATTCTTGATGGGTTTACAGTATCCAAATATTTCAGTTGCATTAACTTACACCATTTCAAATGAGGCTTCGCATACATATGCCAAACCATTTTTGCACCTAGAGCCATATTTCTCTCTATTATATTATGCAGTCCCACACCTCATTTTAATTTCTACAGACACATAGTTTCCAATGATATTAAAGGAATTTTATTCTTGTTGTCTATGTTACCAAAACACAAAAATTGCCTGATCAACATTTGAATTTGTATAATAATAGATTTGGGAACTTTCAAAACAGACATATAATAATTTGGAATTGTGGACAAAATTGTCATGAACAACAAAATTCTACTAGACAAGACAACCAACATCCTTTCCAAGACATGACTCTTGTTTTTATGCTTTGGATGATTTTGTGCCAGTAAGTGATCTTATTTTTCCCAGCAAAAAAGGGTATACCTAGATATTTGCATGGTAGTTGAGCTTGTTGAAAGCCTAAAATCTTTCCTATCCACTTTTCTACAACATTCTTTATGTTAAAGATATGCACTTTAGATTTAGCCTCATTAATTTTCTGACCTGAAATAGAACAGTATTTATCAAGAACTGATTTAAAATGTTGTGCTTCAATTATAGTTTCCTTACTAAAGAGTAGAGTATCATCAACAGACAAAGAATGAGTAACTGTAATAGTTGTATCCAGAATCGAGATTCCCTGAATAGAACCCTAATTATATGCTTTGTGAATTTACCTACTCAAGGCCTCTACTAAAATTATAAATAGAAAGGGAAAAAGAGGATCCCATTGACAAACACCTTGAGTAGATCCAAAAAAACCAACTGGAGAACCATTTAGAAAGACTGAAAATTTCACAGTAGACAAACAATTCATGATCCACTTACACCACTTAGCTAAAAAACCAAACCTGAGTAATACTTGAATCAAGAAAGCCCAATCAACCTTGTCATATGCATTTTGCATATCCAGTTTAATAATCATTGAAGAAATTTTTTTCATGGCCACTGAATGAAGAACTTCATGTGCCACTATTGCTCCCTTAGTCGTTTCCCTTCCTGGCACAAAACCCCCTTGCTCTTTTGAAACAATTTTGGATACAGGTGGGTGTAAACGAAGATATATGGCTTTGGTAAAAAAATTATAAATAGTGTTGCACAAAGAAATAGGTCTGAAATCAGAAAATGAATGTTGATATTTCCTCAAAACCATAGACATTGGGCCTAATTTTATTTCTGTAAATCTTTAATAACATTGACATGTTATATGGACTATCTGTGTTAATTCTACATGTGGATTAATGAATGTTCTTTAAGATAGTTACCGATATGTGATTATTGTGCATACTAATATTGCCATGCAGATATGATTAGAGGCCACTAAATTGAGAAGATTTTGCCAGCTGGTCGTTCACCATAACGTTCAACAAAGCGGTCATGAAAAGGTCAATGGAGGTCGGTGGCGGGAGATTCCTAATTTAAATCAAAGTTGTAACCGCCTTGTAAATGGTCTTTATTGCTTTTGAGTGAATATAGGCATTACTGTTGTGCTAAATCTATGTTGAGGCAAGCACGTTTGACCAAATTCCATGCATGCATAACCGCCTCTCCGCTTTCTTTGCTCTCCCTAAAGTGGCATCCTCCCAATTTGTGGAGTTGATCGCCTTGCTTAATTAGTAGCTTCTTTTCCTATAAATAAGAGTTAGATTCTCCTTTTTTGGAGGTTGCGCTATCTGATGATGTACTTGCATTCTTAGTTTTCAACAATACAGTTACACTGCTCCATTGTAATAATGTTTTCCAATGAATAAAATGAAGTTCTAAGTTTGTGCATCTGAGTTTACATTAGTTTTAGAGGATACTCATCCAAGGGGGCCCACTTGGTGAGCATTCCATCCTTTAGTTTAGTTTAGTTTAGTTATTACTTTATGTTCAGTAATTAGTTAAGAATCTGGCATTGACTGTTCCTGTAGCCACTAGAATTCCATTATGTGACTGTTCCTGTAGCCAAAGCAGACAGAGTAGTTTCATGTTTGTTTTCTCATATTTTCATTTCTATTATGCATTTCAGCTTGGTATAGTCGTTGGTTGATGTTCAACAATTATGTTATTCCTTTCCAATCAATTTATCTTCAACATTATGTTTTTCTTAGTTGTAGAATGAATATGGCTACTTTGGATCCTTAGTGCACATACTATTCTAACCCATTTCAAGTTCACATACCTGGGTTGACAAGTTAAATACACCTTCATGATGATTGAAATGACTACAGTTTAGATGCGAATCTCTGAATCACAACTGTAAGGGATTAGTTGTTAAATCATTGTAGGAGGCCAACATTTTTGGCACCATTGTTGGGGATGGTGTCAAACTAGGGAGTTCTTTGGAGTCATTAATAGCTTTCTTGCTATGGTATTTCTGAAAGTTTGTTCTTAGTATACCCCTCATTTAGGAAGTAATGACCCCCCTTATTCTTTACCAATTCTTTGTGTCAGCTAGCTGATAGTGAGTTGATACTGCATGCATAGAGGAAGGAGAAGAGATGCTTATGGGAGATTCCTTCCTAACAATATTGATCCATTCTAGCTAGTTGAATATCAGAACCTGCCAAGAGAAGAAGAAGAAGAAGATCCACACCCTTTTGCTTATGCATTTCCTGATCTAACTAGTTCTAAAATTTCCTTTGAAGATCAAAATCAGCTTGAGAATCCCTTTGCTTTGGAACTACATCAAGAAAGAATGGGTGATGCAAATAGAAACAGACCTAACCAACCAACTCTTCCTTTCCCCAGTGCTAATCAGAATGAAGTAGACAACCTCAAAAATATCCCTGCTTTAGTCCTTCCTAAGTTCTATGGATTTGTCACAAAAGATCTTGATACCTTCTTGTTCGATTTTGACATACTTTGTAGGAGTTATGACTATACCATCGATGTCCATAGGCTCAAGCTATTTCCTACCACTTTGAAAGAAGTTGCATTAAGATGGTTCATGAGCCTAGGCAGAAATACTCTGGAGACATGGGATAACATGAAGACAAAATTCCTTGAGAAATCCAAGGAGTATTGCAAGGGCAGTGACATGAGAGGAGATGACATTTTTAGGCTATAGCAAAAGGAAGATGAGAGCCTGGAGGATTACATTGCAAGGTTTTTGTTTTTCCTACAAAAATCTCCACACCATACACTCAATGAAGACTCACAGAAGCTGCTTTTCCTGAGAGGAATTAATGACAACTGCATTGATGCCTTGGACCTAATGGGAGGAGGAGATATCTCCCAAGTTCCTTTAGAGGATATCAAGAAGATATGCTAGAACTACTCTAGTGCAACTTCAAAGAAAGGGAGAGCTTACCAATCTTCCCTGGGTAAGTCATCTACCAGTGGAGTTTCAAGAATGGAGATTACTCATTTGCTGGTAGAATTCAAGCAAGACATTATAAACAATCTAGCTACTCAACTGGATACACTTTAGGCCAAGAAGAAACAAGAGGAAGCAAAGGAAACATTGGTAGAGTATTTCCGTCATTGTAGACAAAAGAAGGACTATAGATGCAAGATGATAGCTAATATTGAAAGCAAGTAGATTGTACCTGAGTTCAAGCCAATTCAGATTGAAGAAGATCAAGTCTACTATGTTGCACAAAAGAGGCCTTGGGCTCCAAGACAAGGTATGCCACTAGATCCACTCTCTTTTGTTGGGCCATATTTCAATTCTTATTCATCTGGTAACCAATGGAAACTCCCAGATCCATCCAACTATGGAGGATATCTGCCACAACCTTGGAGTAACCCTCCAAATACTTGGCCTAATCATCAAAAATCTCCACCCGAGTGGTAGCAACCTTAGGGGAATTAGCAGTAGTTTGAAGGACATTGGCAGCCACCTCCAAGAAATTGGAAGCCACCTCCAAGAAATTGGCAGCAAACAAATCAATGGAGGGGAGGATAACAATGGAAAAACTAGCCAAATAGTTGCATGCAGCCACCTTCTCAGGCCCAACAACATGCTATAATGCCTCCTCCTGCCATTTCAAGTTCAAATGCACCCAAACCTACTGAGCTACCAGCTCAACCCGCACCTAATCCAAATAACAAACCACAACAACAACCTGTATACTCTGCTGATTCAAATCAATTCCTTGCATATGTTGTGAGTGTGAGTGACATCCACTTGTGTTCAAGAAATACTTTACCATCCCCTTCCACGCCCATTATTACCGAGCTTCCTATGGAAGAGGAAGAGGAACCTCTGAATGATCCCATTTAGCCAAGTGCACCTAAAAATCCTGAACCAGTCCCAATCAAGCAGAATGAAAAAGAACCACCATTTCCTCAGAGATTGGAAGTTGCCAAGAAAAAGGAAGAAAAAGAGAACACAAATTTTGAAATTATAGATCAACTGAAGCATATATGTGTCTAGATACCCCTATTTTAGGCCATAAAATATGTTCCAATCTATGGCAAGGCAATCAATGAAGCATGCCTCAAGAAGCCAGGAAAGAAAAATAAAGACCCTGCTATGGTTCATGTGGTGGGACAACTAGCTAACATCATGCTTGGGAAAGTGAATATCCCTAAATATAATGATCCAGGGAGTCCTGTGGTAGGAGTTGTTATAAGTGAGATCCAAATAAAGAATGTTTTGATAGACTTGGGAGCATCAATAAATGTAATGACCAAGGATATCTTGCATCAACTAAATGTTGCAAGCATGATACCTACTCCTACTATCCTATATCTTGTTGATATTTCAATCGTTACACCTAATGGTGTAGTGGAGGACCTTGTGGTAACTCTGGACTCATGGGAGTACTTGACAAATTTCATGATTCTTTCTCCTAAAGCCACACTCGACAGGTACCTTATCATTCTAGGAAGACCATGGTTAGCAACAATAGATGCATATATTGGATGCAAGACATGAGACATGACCATTTATGATGGAAAGAGCACCAAAAATATTTTTCTTTATCCTCCTGCTCAGCCATCCCATGATTTGGATAATTCTATATGGTCACATGTTGGTGAAGTGGCCGAGGAAGTTAATTCTGTGGTGTAGCTTATGATGTTAGGCCAAAGCTCTTTCATGTAGCTTCAAGATGAAGATGAAATATTGGCTAACATCATTCATAATCATTGTGAAGTGGAGGAAACATCATCTTCTCACTCTGCTGCTCCAGTCAGGACACTTCTGCCTGCTCTTCTTGCAAATGTTCTTCTTGCAACCACTCTTCCTGCAACCACTATTCCTGCAGTCGAACTTCCTGCAACAACAAGTATGTCCCATATATTGCTACCATATGAACTCAAGGTACCATGTATTAATGAATCAACTATGATAGAGTTAACTACACAAGTGCAGGTGTCAGAAGGAAAATATATAAATATTAACAACAAATTGAGTGAAGAACAACAATTGTTATTGGAAAACTTACTAAGGACCCACCAACATGTATTTGTGTGGGACTATCATGATATGAAGGGATTGGTCCCTAAGCTTTGCACTCACATAATTTACATCAGAGATGATTGCACCCCAGTTAGACAAAAGAGAGAAGGGTGCTCATTGAAAAATCTTTTCCTTTTTCATGGATTGTTGGATGTTTGTTTTATACTAGACCAGACCATGTCATGAGGAGATGTGTGAGGGAAGATGAGACATATGATATTTTGCATGCATGCCACAATGAACCATGTGGAGGACATTTTGTAGCCAAGAGGACAACAATGAAGATTTTGAACATAGGATATTACTAGCCAACACTCCACAAGGATGCAAAAAGGTATACAAGAAAATGTGATCGATGCCAAAGGATGGGCAAACCAACCAAATTTGATGAGATGCCACTTTTCCCTTAGGTAGTAATCACTCCATTTGACAAATGGGGACTATATTTTGTGGGACCCATTGATCCTCCATCAAATGGTAAGTCTTATATCTTAGTTTGCACTGATTATGTAACTAAGCGGGTAGAAGTTAAGGCAATGAAGCATACAAGAGACAATAAGGTTGTTGAATTTCTTTATGAGGAGATTTTCACAAGCTATGGAGTTCCAAAAGAGATAGTGACTGATCAAGGGGTTAAATTCATATCAACCCTTGTTGCAACATTGTTCAATGAGTACAACATAAGACACATGAAGTCTACTCCTTATAACCCCCAGACCAATGGCCAAGTTGAGGTGACTAATAGGGAGATTGAATCCATCCTGACCAAAACAGTGGTTGTTCATAAAAATGATTGGGCAAACAAGCTGCTAGAAGCTATTTGGGCCTACAGAACTACCTAGAAGACAACTACAGGCTTCACTCCTTTTGAGTTGTTGTATGGGAAGACAACTATGATGCCCATTGAATTTGAATATAGGACTCTTAGGACTGCAGTAGACTTGGGGATGGATATCTCTGAGGTACAAAGAGAAAGAATAATGTAGCTGAATGCTTTGGATGAGATGAGGAGAGCAACCTTGCATCACATAGAGGTAGTGTAGAATCAGAGAACAAGGTGGCATGACAAATTCATCAAGGACAAGAAATTCCAACCAGGAGATTAGGCCCTGCTCTATGACTCAAGGTATCAGGATAATGTAGGAAAATTGCAGACAAGGTGGCTAGGACCATATGAGGCTGTTGAAGTATACCCCAATGGTGTTTTTCAACTCACTACTATTGACCGAGTCGGATTTAAGCTACTTTCAATGGTCATTGCCTTAGATTGTATCACAAGCCAACTTCCAAAGAGGAATTCTTGCAATAATTCACTCAGCATGCAACACCCGAGCTTCTTGTAGCTGAGGGAAGTGGACCTAGTGTCCCTCCTTCTGGCTAACTAAGGTATGTACCTTGTCATAATAAAAACTTCCACTCCTATGGGAGTCCACTTCTTCACCCATCCACCCATCCACCCATTCATCTCCACCTTTCTCTCTCTTCCATCACTTCACTTCATTCCACCTCATTTTCATTAATTGCTCAACTTATTTCTTAAAAGGCGATTGGTACTTTCTCCACAATCTTTGTAACGAATCTTCCATGAATCCAGGTATGTGCAAATTAATTGCTATCTCTTAATTGTCTTTAGTGCATTCATTTAATTGTTGTGAATTAATATGGACATTCACCATAGCATGCCATTAGTCCCTGTCCCTGTCAAATCATCCTTACCACCTTGCATGTGAGGACACATGCTCAAATTTAGGTTGGGGGGAGGGGAAAGATGTGAATACTTTTCCCACGTGTCATTCCATGCTATTCTACATTAGCAAAGTTTAAATCGAGCCAATTTGAATTTTGAGTGAGATGATGGCTAGTATGTGTGAGGTGACACCAACTGTTGCCACCATTTTTCTCCATCATAACCTTCCTTTATTACTCCTTTATTACCATTATTGATCTTGTAATAATCTTAAGTCGCCAAAAGGTAAAACAAAAAGAAAGAAAAGGTAAAATAGAAAGGGAAAATTCATGCAACATTGGCATTGGAAATTTGGTAGTGTTGTAGGAAGGGGAAATTTGTAGAACGATTGTTTGATTGCAGGCAACTGAATAATGGGAGGTGGGTTAATTAGGAATGAACCCACAGTTCATTATGCATTACTGTAGGGTGCACTTTCACAGGCCGAATTCAGAAATTGTGGGTGGTTAGACTATTTCATGAAGCTGAATGGTTTTAATGAAAACATTGCATTAGAATTTTCCTAGACATTGTCTGAGGGAAAAGCCATAGTAAAAGGGTTGGAAGTATTGGCAACTGAAGAAAGAATTGCAGAAGTTACAGGGTTGCCTGCTGACGGTGAAAATTACCTTGCTTCCAGAGACGCCAGGTCAACTAGGGCTGAATTTACAGAACCTGGTGACCCTCCATTGAGTGTGGAAAAACAAGGTGCAAAAAGAACTTTTCCCAAGCCATGGAAGCAAGTACTTGTTTATGTTATAAAATATATCACTTGTGAAGGTTGGCAGTCGAATCTACATTCCATGCACTTCAAAATCTTGAATCACATGAGGCACGGGAGGAGGATGAATGTTCTGAATGTGCTTTACCACCTCCTTTCAATCATGACAGTTGAGAATCAAAAAGGTAGGGACAATTTCATTTCCCACCATTGTTTGATTAAATTGCTAGTTGAGAAGTCTCTGCATGATGTATCTGAGATGAGTTGGAAAGAATTCGTAAATATTGATCAAATTAGACTAGAGCATTTGTGACCTAGGGTTTTACCTCAACCTTGTAGGTTTAGCAGGAGATTGAGCATGGTTGAAACCACTCCTGGTGCTTCAACCTCAGGCGTAGGCCCTAGTGTAAACCCTCTTGTAGCAGAACAAACCATAGAGATTAGTTATTCTGAGACAAAGCACTTGGACAAAGAAAGTTGCTCTCCAGATTTTGATGATGATGTTCCTCTTGGCATCCTAATGAGAACTAAGGCACATAAGAGAGAAGCATAAATAAGAAAAGGAAAAGCTAAAAAGAAGTCGATAGAAAAAGAAGTACCAAGCTCTAAGAAGCGGAAGGTTGACACTATTCATCCTACAACCATAGAAAAACGTGAAAGCCCTCCTAGGAAATCAAGACCAACTAGGCCAACCTTTGATATGCCTCCATAGGAAAGCCCTAAGTCTATAGAAATATTATTGGGGGACACAAAAGATCCAATGGGGCAGGTGAATGTCGAGGAAGAGGACATATTTGAGAAAGCAGCAAACATAACACTGGAAGATCTTGCTAATATTGCAAAACAAGTTGAGAATCAAGGGTAAGAGGAAAATCAAAATTTCCTATAGCAAGAGTTCCTGTAGCATGAGCAAGAACAAGAACAAGAGGCTCTGCAACCAGAATTGGGAGAACAATCAGTACCCCAGCAGCCAAAATTGACTAAACAACCTGAATCCCTATAGCTAGTACTATATGAAGAGCAAGCATCAGTGCCAGGAAAAATGCTTGTAGGAATACATAACCCCCTTGATATTTCAATGCACATGGTAGCTATGAATTTATGGAAAGAGATGAAAAGAAGGGAAGAAGAATGGAAGGAGGAGAAATGCAGGCTAAAGAAGGAAATTCAAAAGAGAGATAAGGAGATTGAAGACAAGGACACAAAAATTGCTACTTTAAAGAAGAAGGTGGATGGTATGACAACCTTGGTACCCTAGATAGTAGAATGTAGGACTCCTCCAAGGGTCTATGTTTTGCATTTGAAGGAGAAATATCTTTCTTTTAAGCTGGCAAGGATTGTCTCAGGTTTGAACCCTTCCATTGAGACTCCTATTGAATTTTTCAATGCTTATCTGATTGCTTCCCTTGAGATGAAGAATTTGTTGTGTGAATTCTATTTCCATAATTATGTTGTGACTCAAGACCATGATTGGAATCCACTGTTATATGTTGGGGATGTCCAATTAAGGGCATTTATGTCCTGGGTACAAAATGAGATCAGTTGGGGACAACAATATGGGGCTTATAAACAAATGGAATCCAACATCCCTCTACCCATCAGGACTGAATTAAGAAACCCAAGGGACATTTACAAGGATTGGCACAAAATGCTTCTTAGACCTAGCTATGGTAATAGGATCATGCCTTGGATAGAAACAATTTACAGTGAATATGAGGTGGTGGCAAAAGCAAAAGAGGAAACCGTGAAGAGGTACCTGTCACAAAGACAGAACAACCTAACTGATGAGCTAAAACAAGTTGAGCCTCACTCTATACAGAACTATGTTGCAACACTTAAAAGAATTGATAGATATATACAGATTGGAAGGAGAAAAGGATGATTTTGGCTTCCACTGACTTTTCAGCCACCCATCCTAATGTGGCCTATGCCAAATTTTAGGTTTTATCACTATGATATTGCTGTAGAGAGACAGCGATGGAACGGATTGGACAAACAACAAGGGTTCTATTGGGATCCTAACTCACGCACAACAAAAACTAATGTAGGACAGTTGGCAGTTGCAAATTTCAGGGCTTTGACTAAGCAGAAGAACAACCCTTCCCCTGCTAGAGGACCAACAAAACCTTAGGTTGAGGGGAGTGATGAGTCTAGTTTATGGTTTAATTTTGGTAGAATTTATGATTCATTTGTTGAAGTTTTCATGGACCTTGATGTTTCAATGTTGATATTTCCTCAAAACCATAGACATTGGGCCTAATTTTATTTCTGCAAATATTTGATGACATTGACATGTTATATGGACTACCTGTGTTAATTCTACATGTGGATTAATGAATGTTCTTTAAAATAGTTACAGATATGCGATTATTGTGCATACTAATATTGCCATGCAAATATGATTAGAGGCCACTAAATTGAGAAGATTCTGCCAGCTGGTCATTCACCATAATGTTCAACAAAGTGGTCATGCAAAGGTCAATGTAGGTCGATGGCAGGAGATTCCCCATTTAAATCAAAGTTGTAACCGCCTTGTAAATGGTCTTTATTGCTTTTGAGAAAATATAGGCGTTACTATTATGCTAAATCTATGTTGAGGCAAGCACGTCTGACCAGATTCCATGCATGCATAACTGCCTCTCCACTTTCTCTGCTTTCCCTAAAGTGGCATCCTCCCAATTTGTGGAGTTGACTGCCTTGCTTAGTTAGTAGCTTCTTTTCCTATAAATAAGATTCAAATTATCCTTCTCTAGAGGTTGCATGATTTGATGATGTACTTTCATTCTTAATTTTTAGCAATACAGTTACACTGCTCCATTGTACTCATGTTTTCCAATGAATAAAATGAAGTTTTAAGTTTGTGCATCTAAGTTTACATTAGTTTTAGAGAATACTCATCCAAGGGGGCCCACTTGGTGATCATTCCGTCCTTTAGTTTATTTTAGTTTAGTTATTACTTTTTGTTTAGTAATTAGTGAAGAATCTGGCATTGACTATTCCTATAGCCACTAGAATTCCATTATGTGACTGTTCCTACAACCAAAGCAGTCAGAGTAGTTTTCTGTTTATTTGCTCAGATTTTCATTTCTATTATGCATTTCAGCTTATTATAGTCGTTGGTTGTTCAACATTTATGTTATTCCTTTCTAAGCAATTTATCTTCAACATTATGTTTTTCTTAGTTGTAGAATGAATATGGCTACTATGGATCCTTAGTGCACATATTGTGCTGACCCATTTCATGTTCACATCCCTGGGTTGACAAGTTAAATGCACCTTCATGATGATTGAAATGGCTATTCAGTTTAGATGTCCAATCTTTGAATCACAACTACAGGGGATTAGTTGTTAAATCATTGTAGGAGGCCAACAAAACCATCTAGGCCTGGAGCCTTGTCTAGTGGCATAGAAAAACCATCTTTAATTTCCTTTAATGAGAAAGGAGCCAGTAGCCTCTCATTATCTTCAGGAAGAATTAATCATGGAATAACTTGAAGAAGCTCCTCTCTTTCTCTTACTAACTGAACATTATTAGACTTATTAGTAGATAAAGAATAAAATAATTTTATACCTTCATTTTGAATTGTTGGAATAGGTGCCTCAATCCTTACTGGCATATAACTCTTGAAGGGAAAAGTCACTGTGACATTATTGATGTCTAGCCGACTAGCTGTTTTGAATCTTGTTGAAATGCCCTAGTCGCTGTGACTAGGTTTCTGTCTTGCTGAATGAAGTCTATCGCTGAGACCTATTGTGTTAAGTGTGACCTTTTGTCGAGTGGAGACCTCTAGCCGACTGAATGCTCTTATCGGGCGTCGAGGAGACTCATAGCAACCAGGGGCTTCGAGGTGACTTGAACACTCAGGAAGAAGTCCCAGCGACTGATGAATGTCTCGCTGACACCTTTTATCTTGGGGTCATCAGTGTAACCTTTTGTTTTGGTATGATGTCCCAGCGATTAATGAAGGTCTCACCGATAGGGATATACTTGGTGCTTTCGCGGTGACAAAAGACTTTGGTGTGAAGTCTTGGCGACTTGGAGAGTCTCACCGATAGTCTTCGGTATGACATGTTCGCTCGGTGTAAGGTCTTGGCGAAAGTAAAATGTCTTGCCGACTCGATATGACATGTTCGCTCGGTTCAAGGTCTTAGCGAAAGACAAAAGTCTTGCCAACTTGGTATGACATGTTTGCTCAATGTGAGGTCTTGGCGAAAGACGAATGTATTGCCAACTGCCGGATGCTTCGATGAAACTAAGAAGTCTTGGTGTGATGTCTTGGCGAAAGCGATAAGTCTCACCAACTGGTGAACACTTCAGAATAACATGAAGGATTGGTGGGATGTCTTGGCGAACTGCGATAGTCTTGCCGATGGCAAGGTAGAGATCAATGTGACTTGTGTGCATCGGTATGAGTCTTTCCAATGAGGAAACTCTTGCCGATAGAAATGAAATGGATATCAGTGGATTCAGTATGACTCATGGCGTTTGCTATATCGTCTTGCCGATTGTTGGAACCTACGCCGATATCGAATGCTAGCTGTGTTGGCATCGGGGAGACACGGTTAGTGTCTCACCAACATGCCAACATAGGTTGAATGCCCTTCACCGTTTGATGACTTTTCTATGTGTCGTCTTGTGGACCAATCAGACGAAGCGAAATTCAAATGGTTGGCGGTTAGATTTTTGCAACAGCTGCGACGCTGGAGCTAAACTGTATGTAAGGAAAATCTGCAATGGGATGGAAACATTCTACGATGGGTAATGGCGGATAAGGATGAAAAAAGGAGAAAAATCAGGATGTGATAAGATTTAAAGGAGAGCGTTCTGAGTTTGAAAAAAAATGAGATCAGATTGTTGAGAACATTTCTGTAAGAGATTGAACAGTGAATGAAGCTACTGTGAACTGATACCAGAGAGTTGTATCTCTGCATTGTATGTAATTGTTTGTTACTGTAATACAAAGAGATTCAACTTGGTGTGGTGGGTTTTTTCCTGAAAGGGTTTCCCACATAAATCTGTTGTTCATTGTCTTTGTGTATTATTTCTGTTTCTGTAAATCTTTCATGTGTGTCTTAGTTGGATTGTAATTTGAAAATTAAAAGTACTGTCTACATTCTTCCTTGTGGTTTTGACGTTAGGAAAGTTGCTTCCGCACCTCTGCTTTCCTTACAAGTGGTATCAAAGCCTGACCAGTTGTGTTATCCTTGTGAGTGGGTTGGGTTTTTTTGTGTCAATTCTTTTTCAGTGGGAGTTTGCTAGAGGTTTGATAATTTAATTATAGATTAAGATGGCGAGCACATCCGGGAAGATGGAAATAGAGAAATTCAATGGTAGCAATTTTGAGTTGTGGAAACTCAAAATGGAAGATCTGTTAGTGGATCGTGATTTGTGGCTTGCTGTGTCTGGAACGATGCCTCAAGGCATGAAGCAAGAGGATTGGAATCTTGTAGATAGAAAGTCTAAGGGACTAATAAGGCTCTGTTTGGCAGACTCTATTCGTTTGAATGTGCATGAAGAAAAGACTGCATTTTCCTTGTAGAAAAGACTGGCATCTATTTATCAAGGCAAGTCCTTGGTGAACAAATTATTCTTGAGGAAGAAGTTGTACTCTTTGAGAATGCAAGAGGGAGGATATGTTGTTGATCATTTGAATGCATTCAACATGTTGATTGCTCAGTTAACATCTGTTGGTGTGAAGATTGAAGATGAAGATCGCTGCATGCTACTACTATGTTCATTGCCAGATTCTTGGGATCATCTGGTGATGGCTATTGGGAGTACGACATCCACTTTCAAGATGGAAGATGTTGTTGCTTCTTTGTTGTCATAAGAGATGAGAAGAAAATCTTCTGAGATGGCAAAGGAGGCTCTGGCTGTTAGAGGCAGATCGAAGGAGAAAGGCAAGAAGAAGGACAAGAAATCCAGATCAAAATCAGTAGGGAGATCAAAGTTTCCTGGCAAGAAGTCCAAGGTGAAATGCTGGAATTGTGGGCAACCTGGTCATGTCTGAAAGGATTGCAAGGAGGAGAAAAAGAAGAAGAAGACATCTTCTAACAATGATTCTTCTCAGAGTGATGCATATGCCTTCATTGCAGCCTTGGCTATGTGGGCATCTGATGATGTCTGGCTGATTGATTCTAGAGCATCTTTCCACATGACATCTCATAGAGACTGGTTCACGAAGTATGAAAACTATGATGGTGGAAAGGTGTATTTGGCAAGTAATTCATCTTTGGAAATTGTTGGCTGTGGAAGAGTCAAAATTCAATTCCCTGATGGAAGAGTGAAGGGAATCAATGATGTGATGCATATACTAGGGCTGGCTTGTAATTTACTTTATGTAAGTACGCTGAATGATATTGGAGTGCATGTCACGTTCTCTGGAAATGGCTGCAAGATGACTAGAGGCTCTATGGTGCTAGCAAGGGGTGCTCGTATTGGTACCTTATATAAGTTGGATGCACAAGCTATTCAATGCAAAAGTGTCTCTACGAAGTCACAGAAAGCTAATCACGGAGGAAAAGAGGGAAACGTTCCCGATGGTGTAAACTCCATGGAGGTTAAACTTCCAATAGAAAAGACAATGCTCTAGCATCATAGGCTAGGCCACATTGGTGAGAAAGGTTTAAAAACCTTGAAGAATAAAAACCTAGATGAGGGGCTTGAAGATTTTAACCTCGAATTCGAGTTTTATGAACATTGTATATATGGTAAACAACACTGTGTTTCATTTTATTCCAATCCTCACAAATCTTCTAGTTTGCTTGATTATATTCATTATGATGTTTTTGGTTCAGTGAATTTTCCTTCTTTGTCTAAATCAAGATACTATGTGTCGTTTATTAATGATTATTCAAAAAGAACATTTGTATATTTTCTGAGAAGTAAATCAGAAGTGTTCAGTCGGTTTAAGGAATTTAAAAACCTTGTTGAAAATCAGAATGGTAGGAAAATAAAATGTTTAAGGACTGACAATGGCGGTGAGTTTTGTTTAAATGAATTTGAAAGGTACTGTAAAGATCATTAGATTAAAAGACATAAGACTACACCTTACACTCCACAACAGAATGGAGTTGCTGAAAGGTTCAACATGACAGTAATGGAAAGATCACGAAGTATGCTGAGAAGTGCTGGCTTGGAGGAGAAGTTCTGGGCTGAAGCAGTCTCTACAACATGTTACTTGGTAAATCGTTCTCCTAACTCTACTCTTGTTGAGAACACGCCTTTGGAAGCATGGTCTGGAAAGAAGCCCTCTCTGAGACATATTCGTGTTTTTGGCTGTGAGGCATATGCATATGTGCCATTTGAAAAAAGATCTAAGTTGGAAAACAAAGCTGTAAAGATCTAAGATTTGGAATCCTGAGACTGAGAAGGTTTTGTATAGTAGAAGCGTTATCTTTCGTGAGTTGAAGTCTTCTACACTGGATCCGTAGTCAGAGAAGAAATCAGAAAATGAAAAGGATGTAGCAGATATTCCTCCGATACTAGATAAAGAGGAATTGAAAAATCAAAATGTACCTGATACCGAGGAAAGCTCAAGTAGCTCTTAAAGTTCTAAAGAAGATGAAGAACCACCTCAGCCTCAGCCTGTGAGGAGGTCAACTCGTGAAAGAAAGCAACCTGATAGGTATGGGTTTTCTTTGATAGAGTATACTTGTGCCTATGCTTTAATTTCTAGCACTGATGAACCTAGGACTGTGAAAGAGGCATTTAAAATGTTTGATTCAAACTCTTGGTTGGAAGCCATGAATGAAGAAATGGCATCATTAGAAAAGAATGATACCTGGAGTTTGGTGCCATTGCCTAAAGGCAGAAAAGCTGTGGGCTGCAAATGGGTATTTAAAAAGAAAATTGGTCTAGATGGCATTGTAGAAAAATATAAAGCGAGGCTAGTTGCAAAAGGTTATTCCTAGGTAGAGGGAATTGATTATGGAGAAATCTTTTCTCCTGTAGTTAAGCTAACATCTATTAGATTTCTTTGTCACTTGCAGCAACGTATGACTTAGAGATTGAATAGATGGATGTGAAGACATCATTTCTTCATGGTGATCTTGAAGAAGAAATTTATATAATCCCATCGGAGGCACTTTGTGGAAAAAAGGTAAAAAAGAAAGGTTGGTTTGCAGGTTGAAGAAATCTGTATGGAGTTAAAAGCAGTCTCATAGAATGTGGTACCAAAGTTTTGACACTTTTTTTGTCATTAGGATTTTGTAAGATCAAATTGATCACTGTGTATTACAAAGGCTGAAGTATCAAGTTCTTGTACTCTATGTTGATGATATGTTGTTCTAGGCAATAATAAGTAATGATTTTGATCTTAAGTCTCGTTGTCTGCAAAGTTTGAAATGAAAGATCTTGGTGCAGCAAAGTATATCTTGGAATGGAAATAACCAGGGACGGGAAAAATAGAAAACTTTGGCTCGGTTAGAGTAAGTACATCTTGGACTGTTCTGAGAGATTTTGTATGAATGATTGCAAGAAGCTAGTTGTTCGGTTTGTGAGAGCGAAGCTATCTGTTGAAAACTATCTAAAAATCTCCTATTGAGATGAGGACATGACGATTAAGCGTATGCTAAATACGGTTGGCGCCTTATGTATGCAATGGTTTGTACAAAGGCAGGACATTGCCCAAGCGTTAGAAATTACTTAGTCAATTTATGGCTAATCCTAGGACACATTAGGATGTTGTGAAGAAGTGGTTAGATTCTGAAGGGCACTTGGTATGCTTATTACCATAGTACTTGGTTGAATCACAGAGGACTCTCGGTGTTCAAAGGTTATGTGGATTTTGATTGGGAGAGGGGGACATTGTGATAGGAGATCCACCAATGGATATATTTTCATGATGAATGGTGATCAGAGGTTGGATTAGACAGCGCAAGTATGATCACTTTGGAATACATAGCATTTCATGCTGTAAAAAGCAATCTGGTTAAAAGCGTTTGTGTTCTAACATTGGTTTTGATCACGGAAAAATTAAATTTACTTGCATGATAGAGTGCTATATGTTTGGCGAAAAATCCTACTTTCCATGCAGGACGAAACATATAGATGTACAGTATCATTTTGTATGGGATATGGTGGAGGATGGGAAGGTCTCTTTGGAGAAAGTGGATACTCTGGAGAATGTTGCAGATGCATTGACGAAGCCTATGAGCACAGACAAATACAGGTGGTGTCCCAGTTCGATGGGCCTCTTGGCCCATGAATTTTAGTAGTTTTATTATGCTCTGGAGGTGTCAGTAAGATCTTCGTCAAGTGGGATATTGTTGGAATAGGTGCCTCAATCCTTATTGGCATATAACTCCTGAAGGGAAAAGTCACTGTGACATTATTGATGTATGGCCAACTAGCTGTTCTGAATCTTGTTGAAATGCCCTAGTTGCTATGACTTGGTTTCTGTCTTACCAAATGCAGTCTATCGCTAAGACCTATTGTGTTCGGTGTGACCTTTTGTCAAGTGAAGACCTCTGGCCGACTAAATGCTCTTATCGGGCGTCGGGGAGACTCATAGCGACCGGGGGCTTTAGGGTGACTTGAACACTCGGGAAGAAGTTCCAGCGACTGATGAATGTCTCACCGACACCTTTTATCTTGGGGTCATTCGTGTAACCTTTTGTTTCGGTATGATGTCCTAGTGATCGATGAAGGTTTCGCTGACAGGGATATACTTGGTGCTTTCGTGGTGACAAAAGACTTCGGTGTGAAGTCTTGGTGACTTGGAGAGTCTCGCCGATAGTCTTCAGTATGACATGTTCGCTCGGTGTAAGGTCTTGGCGAAAGTCAAATGTCTTGCTGACTCGGTATGACATGTTCGCTCAGTGTGAGGTCTTGGCGAAAGACAAAAGTCTTGCTGACTCGGTATGACATGTTTGCTCGATGTGAGGTCTTGGAGAAAGACGAATGTCTTGCCGACTGCCGGATGCTTCGGTGAAACTAAGAATTCTCGGTGTGATGTCTTGGTGAAAGCGATAAGTCTCGCTGACTGGTGAACACTTCGGAATAACATTAAGGCTCAGTGGGATGTCTTGGCGAATTGCGGTAGTCTTGCCGATGGCAAGGTAGAGATCAATGTGACTTGTGTGCATTGGTATGAGTCTTGCCGATGAGGAAACTCTTGCCGATAGAAATGAAATGGATATTAGTGGATTCGGTATGACTCATGGCGTTCGCTATATCATCTTGCCGACTGTTGGAACCTACGCCTATATCAAATGCTGGCTGTGTTGGCATTGGGGAGACACGGTTAGTGTCTCACCGACATGCCAACATAGGTTGAACGCCCTTGACCGTTTGATGACTTTTCTATGTGGCGTCTCGTGGACCAATCAGACAAAGTGAAATTCAAATGATTGGCGGTTAGATTTTTGCAACAGTTGCGACGCTGGAGTTGAACTGTATGCAAGGAAAAATCTGCAAGGGGATGGAAACATTCTACGATGGGTAATGGTGGATAAGGATGAACAGAGGAGAAAAATCAGGATGTGATAAGATTTAAAGGAGAGCGTTATGAGTTTGAAAAAAATGAGATCGAATTGTTGAGAACATTTCTATAAGAGATTGAACAGTGAATGAACCTACTGTGAACTGATACCAGAGAGTTGTATCTCTACATTGTATGTAATTGTTTGTTATTGTAATACAAAGAGATTCAGCTTGGTGTGGTGGGTTTTTTCCCGAAAGGGTTTCCCACGTAAATCTGTTGTTCATTGTCTTTGTGTATTATTTATGTTTTTGTAAATCTTTCATGTGTGTCTTAGTTGGATTGTAATTTGAAAATTAAAAGTACTGTTTGCATTCTTCCTTGTGGTTTTGATGTTAGGAAAGTTGCTTCCGCACCTATGCTTTCCTTACATGAATATCCTCTTCTTTTGTTAAACATGCACCTGTGATACTATCATGTATTGAAAAAAATGAATTTTTGGACTTCTTAATTTGTGTAGATTTATGAAAAAATTTGGTATTTCTATCCCCATCCTTCAACCACAACTCTCTTGACTTTTACCTCCAATACACTTCCTCCCTTGCAAGCAATTCTTTCCATTACACTTGTAGTGATTGTTGTTCTTGAAATAACACATTATTTAAGCCATTTTCAATAATCGCTTCATTTACCTCAGAAAGTTTTTTATAAACCAACTCCTTTTGCACAAAAACATTTTTAAACACTTGCAAATTCCATAATTTTTTCTACTTTTTCATGTGATCTAACTTCATACTTAGCTGAAACATCGTAGAACCCTTGCAAAAAGGTGCACTTAGCCACCATTGCCTTAGTAAACTTAAAAATTATGGATGGTTGAACCACATTGCCTCAAATTTGAAAGAATATTTCCATTTTGGCTTAACATTCTTTGAACACAAGTCCAAAGAAATTGCAAAATGATTAGAAGCAGTAAAAGACAAGATTTTCAATGCTAATTCATACTCAGTTGCACCCCAATTTGGTGAAGTAAGAAATCTATCCAGTCTTTCCGCTATCTATAGAAAGTTTTTCCTCCTATTAGTCCAAGTAAATCTTCCATTCAATGGGATTATATCCACCAAAGCATTACCATGAATGAAGGACTGAAAATTTTAGATATCCTTTTTGATGGAAAAATACCTCCTATTTTCTCAGCAGATGATTCTATATCATTAAAATCACCTGTTAGAATGACCTTATCTTGACCCAACTGATCAAACAATTGATTCAACTCAACCCAAATATTTTTTTCCCTACTGAACTGGTCGAACCATACACATTTACCAGCCAAAATGTTAAATCAAAATGAGTAATCTGCATTAGTTTCCAATTACTCTCACAAGTAATTTGAGAGATACTTACTGTTTTATCATTCCACAGAGTGATAAAACCCCCTAATGCTCCTTGTGAAGGTGATTAGAAAGATCTCCACTTAGACCATTTTTTACTAAACTTTTCAAGCACTTCACTTGGTACTTTTGTTTCTTGTAAAACCATTACATTTGCCCCACATGTATCTAGCTGTTGCTTAACTTGGGCCCTTTTGTCAGAGGCATTAATGCCTCTGACATTCCAAGATATTAGTTTCATAATGCCCTAGGAGAGCAACAAGCTCTCTTTGGCCTTTTTTTCTTTTCACTGTCACCAAACTTGTGACCATCTAAAGTAGATTGAATACTTGCATCTATTTCCTCTTGAAGATTCACAACTAATGACTTCCCACCTCTTTTAGCAGGATACTTTTTGTTACTGAGAGGCAACAATGGAGTTTGAGATATGGAAGAAGTATGAAGATGATCAATCTCACGTTCTTCACCTAACACCTTCATTGCAATCTCTTCAATAAGTAATTCCCTTATCGAAGAAAGTGCTTCATCTACAAATGTCTCAAGTTCTTTATCAGAAGAAAAAGAGGAAGGACTAAGAGAAGTAGTCTTCCCTGTACTTTTCTCAGGAAAAAGGATATTACCTTCCTTTTCACAGTGATATTCTACCTTTTCCCTATGGTCAATTAGGAGTAGAGCACAATCCCTTTCACTAAAATTCTCCAAAAATTGTGCTAATACAAAATGATTAACAAGCCCAACGGTTAAAATTTGTAGCACAATTATTGATTTGCTCAATACTTACACACTTGATCAAAGGAACAAGGAGGCGTAGAAAATTAAAGGATGCATTTATTGACAATAAGCTTTCCCATCCTTCAGGTAAGGTAATGATGAAACTATTACGTATAAGGGGAGACTCCTTTGTAGATGAAACATAGATTAGATTATTTGAAGAAGCAGACTCCAAATTAGTAACAGATCCACACTTGATACTTCCTTTTACTAAGTCTTGATTCATAACAAGAACAACTTGCCCTCTGGAAGACCCCCAAAAAACAACTGGCGGTCTATAAGTTTTGTCTTCCATATCCCACCCATGAATCACATTTGATTCAAAAAATTGAGCAACAATCTCTGCACATGAGGAAGGCATAGATGCCTTTTGAGGAAAAGGATAGACAATGTCATCTCTTTCCTTAATTTTTTGACACCTACTTCCCAGATGAAGAAGAGAATGACAAGATGAACAAAACAATTTCAGATCTTCAACTACAATTTCTTGCTCCCACACTCCATAAGGAGATGTGATGTTCACAACAAAGGCCAAATGCTTAGTTACATAAAAAAGAACTCAAAGCCTCACACATAAGGAATAATTTAAAAAAAAATCCAAATCATGTCGAATAAAAATACCCATTTGATTACCCAGAATTTCAATAAGATTAATCTCTCTGTATTCAAGTGGTAAATGCAATTGGATCCAAAAAGGCATGAACCTTACCTTGCTTGGGTAGGAGAGAAATTAGGGATCCAAGGAGTAGTATATAAACCCGACCCTTCACAAAACCATGACTTAACCTTATGAACTGCATTTCTAACTTCTATATTGTCAAAAATAACAACAAAGAAACCCTCACCCTTATTAAGATAAAAAACTTGAGAAGAACCTTCCCATTCTTGAAAGACCCAAAATTGCAAAAATTTCAATGGAGGAGAAAATTTCCAAAAATTACAAATAAGTGCTATCCCCTGAAGATAACACACTTGTGGCTGAAGCATTTCCTCAGAGAATGTAATTGGAATAGATCCTTGAGAAGGAAACCCTTTCTGTATCAGATGCCAAACTTTCTTTTGAGTATTAATTTCATAAACTTTTCCAACCACCTTTTGTTTTTGGAGTAAAGAGTCCTCCAAATTTTTACCCTTTCAATCCGGGAAACGAGAATTAGAAATTGGAATGGAATTAGGAAATGTAGCTTGTGGCCTAGAATGTTGCTTCGAAACTAGAATAGACCTATGATTTGGATTGAAGGAAGCTCCACCATTAATTAGAATACTATTAGGAAAAGTAGCAGGGTGAGAATGATTTCTATCATTTATCGGAATGGGAGGAATATTATTAGGAAAAGTACATGGAGAAAGGCCAAAGACCACCTCAACCCAAGAACGTTGGGATAAGTTAGGAGAATCAACATGAGAACCAAAATTTGATCCGCAAATATCAAAAACAGGTTGCATAACCCTACCCAATGGTTGAGTGGTATGAGAAACAAAACAAGGAAACAACAAGGCCTCACCACCCCTTTGGTCCAAAGTTCTTCCCAGGGGTTTTTCCTTTCGACCTCTATAGGATGTTGGGACCTTGAAAGAGCCCCTGTGAGGTGTCGAGTCCTTGAAAGAGCCATGAAAACCTCAAGGGTCCTTTGTAAAATCATTTCTAGCAACACAACGTCTGAATCTACAAGATGATGCTACTGAAGCATGCAAAAATGGGCGACTCCCTTCCCAAACACTGCCATGGAAGCCCAAAGCTTTCAAAGAATGACTCTTTTTTTTTGAAAAACTGTTGTTGGAGTAGAAAGGCCCGTTCCAAGATGTATGGTGCTCCATCAAAAAATTATCTAACCTCATGATAGAATTACAAGGATTCTAAATACAATTATTTGATTGAGAGTATTTTTAGATATAATTATATAGTAGTTTTTTTTTAATTTATCATCAAAAAATTTAAATCATAATAAAATATTATATCTCTTATAGTCTATTTTTATATAAATATATAAATATGATAGTCTCATTGTATGTTTAAACTAAATAGATCTGAAAAAGTAAAATTAAACATTCACTAAAAATGCAACATTCACTCCCAAAAATAAATAGTATGATCATAAAATCAAATTAATATATACGTGGTTAAATAGGAGTTTCCATATAATTATAAGTTTTTTTGTATCTTCTCAAGCACCCTTAATGATATTGTTATAGTATTTTATAATTCAATGGTATGATATAACTTTGAACATGCAAATGCAATATAACAATTTTTTTTATTAAGATTTGTTTTTTATACAATCATTAAGATTTAATTGATTTATTTTAGAACTATGACATGTTTCATGATAAAATTTGAAAATTTATAAATTAAATTATTTATCTTATTTCAATATTCAATAAATAGTCATCCACTCCTTTTATCATAATTATTAAAGAATATATATATATATATTTAAAGAGGGGTAAACACACCTCATCCCCAAGATAAATTTTGGACAATTTCCACCCCAATGGGGTTTGAGCCTTGATGGAAAGAATAACAACACAACAACTCAACCATCACACCATACCACTATTGGCATAATTGTTAAAGAATATTAATTAATAATTAAAATGTTCAAACTATATTTAATATTATATAATATATTTAATAATTAATTCATATTATTTAAATAATAATACTTTATCTTAATATTAATGATAATATATTATATTTATTATAATATATTAATGATCATTTTATAATATATTTATATAAAGTATATATTATATTCACTATTAAAAATAATTAATGATTAATTTTTGTTATATAATTATTATTTAATGATATAATATATTTAATTTGATACTAAATATATTTTATTTTATATTTCATAATTATCCTTAATATACAATATAGTATTTAAAATATATTAAGATATTTAAACTATAATATACATAACACATTTTTTACCTCCCTCTAAATCAATAACGAATAATTTTATTACAATACTACGAAACAAATGCGTGTCACTATGTACCACTATATGACATTTGTTACTATGACATTTTTACTACTATTACTACAATTACTACATTACTATAAAAATAGATACTGACCACTAATGACACTTGTTTATTTTCCTATCCTTAAAAATAGCAACCAAATAAAATATTAACAATAGGGGAGAGGGGTTCATAATGGAGCAGGGTCCAATGCTGGGGATAGAACTAATCCTCAGTGGATCTTATAGTGGAGCACCTTAATATCCAATTGTAAAACGTTTTTTATCCATTAAGTACACAAACTTACAAATCATGTGATGCCCAATAAAACATGACTTAGTGCACCACTATCGGTCTCACTTTTTTTTTTGGGCCTTTTTGGATACCTCAACAAAAAACATGTTGATGTGGCATCATATTTGATAATGTGACCCTAAAACGAAATATAGAAGCACATAAGTTGCCAAATAAATTGTTGTACAAAATTGGGAATGATTTGAAATTTCCACATAGAATTTTGAGAAATGCAAAGTTAGGGTGCTCCACTATAGGCCCCTCTCCCCTAAATAATATCAAAATTAAAGACTAAGTCTCCTTGACAGGATAAGCTAGCCATTTTTCCCATTTACTAAAAATAAAATAAAATGAGTTAAAAAAGAATAAAGCTCACCACTAGTAAAAAAATATTCCTTCCAATATTAGGGGGAGAGGGGCCAATAGTCGTGCACCCTAACTTCGTGCTTCTAATTATCCTACGTGGAAATTTCAAATCACTCCCACCTTTTTTACAACAACTTACTTGGCAAGTCCCCTACTTATAACTAAGGTTTCATGGCCACATCATCAAATATGATGCCACATCAGCATGTTTTTTGTGAAGGTGTCCAAAAAGGCCCCAAAAAAAAGTGAGACCAATTCTCGTGCATTCACATCATTAGTAGTTGAGTGCTCACGTGGCATCACATGATTGGTCACTTTGTAGATCAAAGGAATACATTTTGTTTAATTATGGGTAGTCAAAGTATAACTATTGAGCATTATATAAACAATTACTATATATTATAATCACAATTGAGTGCACGACAATTGGACCCTGGACAATTGGCCCCTCTCCCCTAAAACCACAAAAACCATAAACAAAGTCAAGGAGTTGGGCGCAACAGGGAAAGAGAATGAAGAAGCTTAGGGTGTGGGCTTCAATGGCTGGTTTTTTTTTATATTATTTTCATGTGCTATACATTTTTTTATTAATCGTTTTATCTTTGGCAAGGCCATACCGCATGGGGGCCTTTTACCAACATTGTTACTTTTAATATAAAGTAAATATTCTTTTATTTTATTTTTAAAAAATAACGGTTTGCTCTACATGCCGATGGGCACAAGAGGATATAGATTCACGGTTTCCAAGTTGGTATTGGCATTCTCACCTAGGATATAACCCTTGTTATTAGCCGAGGCTATATATAGTGTGAGGTTTCACGCCGATGGGCACAAGAGGATATAGATTCACGGTTTACAAGTTGGTATTGGCATTCTCACCTAGGACATAACCCTTGTTATTAGCCGAGGCTATATATAGTGTGAGGTTTCACGCCAATGGGCACAAGAGGATATAGATTCACGGTTTCCAAGTTGGTATTGGCATTCTCACCTAGGACATAACCCTTGTTATTAGCCGAGGCTATATATAGTGTGAGGTTTCTATTGAAACCTGTCTCATGCCGGATACAATAGCCGTTAAACAATTTACCGTTAGTTGTTTCCGACTATTTAAGCATTTCCGACTATTTCCTTTTGTGAAGTCCGGGGAAGAGCAGAGGTCGTGGAGGGTAGGCACAAAGTCGCACAAATTGAAAGAAAGTGCGAAATCAATAAAAGGAGGCGGCTCGATGCAAGTAGAGGCAGAGCCCAAATCTACATATTGGTGGCAGAAGAAACAGCGTGTGAGGGGGTTCTAAAATTGAATACATAAAATATGCAGAGATTAAGAAGGCGCCACCGTGGAAGAACAGAGGCTGCAATTAACGGAGAGAGCCCAGACAGTGGTGTGCGTGGAAATAAAGACAAAGGGACGGTTACAAAGTAGAAATAGAGGGGTCAGGAAATTGGCAAATGTATGAGCTGCGTCAGATATGTCAATAATTGCAACGGAAAAAGAACAGGACACTAAAAGGGTTGCAACTCATAAAGAAGCATGAAAAACCAGAGAAAATTATCCATGCAGCCATAAACAACATAGAGGAAGGCGCTAAGAAAAGAAGAAGAAGAAATAGAAATTGTAGATTGAAAAACATAAAAATGAAGGTTGCTGAGCTATATGGCAATTTAAAATTTGAAGTGTTCAGTGCTAAAAAGAACAGAGAGGAAGTCCCAAGCAGCCAGAGGAAAAATTAATGAAGGCAGAATTGTATTATGAGAGGAGAGGTCGTGTAAGAAGAACTTGGTGAAATAAAACCATAAGACAATTATTTTCAGAATGGGAATTTAGGCTGGAGTTCGAGGATTGAAGTTTTTCTTGTATGTAAATCTGAATTTAAAAAGAAATTTGATTGATAAATACAATTGTCAATGCAAATTATTGTTTGGTTGTGCAATTGTACAAAATTTATAATCTGATTATAGAAAAGTGAATTTGAATAACAGAGTATTTGTTTGCTACAATTACTGGGCAGAGTATTGTCCATTTGAAATTGTAAATTGTGAGTAGATAGTGTAGTAGCAGAGTGAGTAAGTTTTCCTCTGCATCATGAGGCATCGTCGCCCACCCCTTCTTTGACTACAGGCATTGGTTTTGTGATGGGGGCGCCCTCTTAACAACTGGTGTCATTGGATCTCTCATTGCGTTTTTTTCTTTCACTGAGCATTGGATCTGTTGTGGGTGTGTGATATTGGATGGGTTTTTGGTCTTGGCTATCTTGTCCAAATGGCTAAGGTCAGCATGCTTGTGTTTTAGATTGCAGGACAAATTTTTCAGGTGGAGGGATTGTTGTTTTCATTGATTAGACTATCGGGAAATAAGGGGACCTTCTTTTAGGTCTGATTGTTATACATATATTTACATATATTGTTGTGTGTTTATATGCTTATATATAATAAGATTCTTTAAAAAAAAATATTGGTGTCTACTGCATTTTTGAATGGTTTAGGGGCCCAAAATTTGGTAGATCTTTCTTTTAGGGTATTGTAGAATTGATGTTTACTTTATTATGGATGGATATTCTTAATTTATTTTTGTGTACCGATGTATATTATTGTGTTTGTATTGTGATCATGTTGTTAATAACAATTATTATTTTTTATTTGATTTATGGGTTTCCACTCAGACCGTAATCTAAAAACATCTTTGTCGATTTGGTGGATTTTAGGACTTTTTTTCCTGCTGTTTGCTGACATTCGCTCTGGACTAATCTGCGGGTTTCTATCCACGACAATTTCTACAATTAAATGCTCAAAGCAATTGTAATGGTGTGCGAAGAAACAGTTAGTTTTATTGATCCCCTAAATGCTCAAAGCAATTGTAATGGTGTGCGAAGAAACAATTAGTTTTATTGATCCCCAAAAATTAAAAAATGAGCATTGGATAATGTATTATTCATTGCCAAAATAGTCGGGCTTGCTTTAATTTAGCTAAAAATGTGATTTTTTTGAAGGAAATGTGAAAGATAATTCTTTTTTGAGTGAGGAGGTTGTTATGGGTTCTGGGAATGCTTTCTTGAAACCTTTCTCTTCTTCTTCTAATTCTTTTTGCAGATTTAGTGTGTTGGGTTGTGTCTTCTAATATAAATTTTTAGGTTCTTTTCTTTTCGTTGTGTTATGCTGAAATTTCAGTGGAAGGGTTTTTGATCTTCATTTAAAGAACCCTATTGGCCTTTTTTGGCAGTGTCGTATGGTAAATTAAATTATATGAAAACATTTGACACACGGATTGAATTATAGGGGCACAACTTGGATCTTTCAAGAGGGTTATTAGCAAAATGAGAAATACAAGTTCAAACCGTTGACAACATGACACAACTTGTGCTTGCCATGGTATCAAAGAGTTTAATTTTTTGGAATCTGTTAGTTGCGATGTTAGCTTTTGTAGAATGATTATTTATTCTTTTTTGCATCATTAGTATATATTATCTTTTTCAGTGCATTTAGTTAAGATTTGGTGGATTAGATAGCTGGACCCTTTGTCCACAGTAACTAGGGGGTTGCAAACAACGAATGACCAGATAATAGTTAGATACTCCCTACTTATATTCATAAGTCATTCCTGGGTCAAAGCTAGAGATTATGAGATTTGACATAGTTTTTTATTAGCAGTAGTAAACTAGACAAACACATATACATGATCACGATAAATGGAAAAAACAATGATTTAAGTACAGTATTTTATGAATTATTAGTAATATAAGAATATGTGGTGATTAACCCATTGTATATCCTCGAAGTTGTAGAGAGAAAGGGAGGCATAGGTGTTGGTAGTGTTTAAGCATTTTAGTTGTGATGATGATGATCATTCATTGGGTGGTCGATTAGGATACCCTTTCCCATGTTTCGGTGGTGGATGAGGATGCCCTTTCCCATGTTGCTAAGATGGGTGTTCATATTTAACATACCTAGTTTGTATTATAGTGTGAATCGTCATGATTTGTGTACCCATTTTGAGTTATTGTAAAGGGTGTCGATGATTTATATACTTGTTTTATGTTGTTGAGTGGGTGTTCATCATTCTCAGGTTGGATCAAATGCTTTGATTTAGATTCCTTATTCTTTAAATGGGGCTGGGGCTGTTAGTAGGGAAAACTAAATGGAATTTGATGGGAAAAATATGAAGCATAAGAAGGTTCAGTTTGTGGGCCGATTGTCAAGGTTGGTGGATGTTATTGTTGAGATGGGTAGCTTGAAAGCCTTGAATTGTTGGGAGCAAGACACCTCATTGTTTTAGCAAAAAAATGCTGCTATATGCAAACAATTAGTTGAATAAATGATTTAACAATAAAATGAACTCCAATATTTTGAAGGAATATTTGACAAGCAACCAGCCATTGATTTCATAATACATTTTTCTTTACACCAACTGGCAAGATTTGATTTTTTGTAATCACCACTAAGAAATTCGACAGTCAATCCTTTTCCAAAATTCCCTTTAACAAAAAAATTGGAATGCATAGATAGTTCACTTGATGCTATTAATTTCATTGGTATGAATTGCACAAAGTCGTAGATCATCCGCGAGTAAAGAAGAGCTATCTAAATCACACTAAATATGTCTAAATCTAAAGCCTGGTAACAAATATAGAAAGAAAAGGCCGTTGAGACTGTTATTTCAAAAAAAATAATCATTGTGATTATGATGTATGTCTACTAACTTTTTCTTGCATGTGTACAAACAAATACATGCACAACACAAACTCTTTGTGTCGACTCTTTTAATAAAGGAACATCAAACCATCGACTACTAAAGCATCATATTTGAAATTGTTATGCTTCAATCTTTCAATTCACTATAAACAAATTTGTAATGCAACATATAATTCTCTACTAGGGTATTGTCGCACCCATTCCAATACAAAATACTTTGATGCCTTCCAATCAATATGTAAATTAAATATCTTGTGTATGTATTTCAAATTCCTATTACAAACTTGTATAGACACTAGAAACTACAATTTCTGATATGTTTACTTACATAAACTATCTATTGGTGTACCCCTTGCACCCCTTGTGGTGCAAGTGCTAGTTAGTCAATAGGCTATATATAGTGAGAGGTTTCACAGGACCACTTCAATGTCATACGATCATGGTGTTACCCAAAGTTTTCCACAAGTCTTAGGTACTATTAAAGTTGATGGCAGACATTGAATGATGTCATTATGGGAGCGCTTCCTGCTGGATTTGTGCGTTACATGTGTTAGACATCTGATGGTGACTTGCAAAGCATATGATTCAAGCAATAAACAAAGAACTTCCAATGCATTTTTCAAAGCAAGGAATAAAGGGTAGCAATGGAATCAAAGCAGATTTCTGTTGATTCCCATTTAATATGCGATCACACAATCTAATCAATTTCTGTCACGCGCAATCCCTAATTAAAAAGATTGAAGCAGTGCAAGTCTTGTGAATTTATCAGAAAAGGTTGAATTCTCTGGACGGAGCAATTAAAGATTCACAGCAATGGAGGGGCTTAAAGCATTCTCACGGAAAATTTAGAAGACTATTTGATTTTTTTTAAAAATGGATTTACCCAAATTATTGGGTTTTAGCTCATTTGGCAAGTTTCATTACAGCGGTGAAAGCCTGGTTTTTGTAGAAACTTGGCATGGTCCAAGCTTTGAATTTTTTTGCCTTTCTAGCCATTATTTGGATGAGGGCTATTGCCTAAAGAGCTTTGCTGTACATTCTGGTGATCCTTTGTAGGCTTTTTAAATTTTATTTACTGGTTTACTCATGGCGACATTAGTTTTAGGCATTCTTTTGAAGTTTCTGCAGAACATTAATGTGAACTTCAATGTCATCCGCATAAGGGGTTGAGTTATGCATAGTATAGCCAGTCACAAATAATCCATATCTGCATAAGGGCTTGGGTTGTTTGTACATACGATTTTAAACCCATGTAGAGCAAGTGTTGGCTTTGCAGGTGAGTATGGATACAAAAGTGACCACTATGAGCATTAAAATGTGGCTCTGTGGAATTAGATCATTTTTTTCATGTGTTTGCATGTGCTCTTTTCCACCATTTGAAACCTCTCAACTCATAGTTGTATGACTAGCCTGTGTGTGGTGAAGTCTTTAAACTTCTTGTCTGTCTCTGCTGAATCGAATATGACATGATTGTATTTCCAAATAAATAGGGTGAGGCAGGGTTTACGAATGAATATTATAAAATCATTTGACTGTGTCTATGCTGGTGATACAGGGAAGATAGTGAACACAATGAGGTCAAGTGGGAGCTATCGTATAAATACAGTTGAGGAGTCAAGGGAAATGTAGCAAATAGAGAACTTTTCGCCTTCTGGGCTTAAGGTTTTGGTTATGGATGAGGATCCTCTTTGCCGTGTAGTACTTGAAGGAATGCTTCGTCGGTGTAGTTACAAGGGTAAGAACTAAGAACCTTTTGAGTTCAAGACTTGCATAGTTGAATTTGTGTAGTGAAGATTTTAGCAAATAAGCTGTAACATTGTTTAGAGGCTCTGTTTGAGGTACTCATGGGCCTGGTAGAAATGGTCATGTTATGGCCCTGCACAAATTCAAGAACGATACAGAGGAGGAAGTTGTTGATGCCTAGTTCTCCAATGGAGTTCCTCCACTGGGTGGTAAATACCGCACTAGCTATGGACCTCTATTAATATAATAATAATAGTTTGAATAGAATGTTGTTTCTATTGAATGTGAGCTTTTAATTTTGCAAACAAATCGACCAAGCTTTTCCCAGCGCAGTTGCGGGGATAGTCGGAGACTTTGAGGATGAAATTTGGCGATAATTGCAATTACAGGTTTTTATCCCAAATGCATTTGTTTCGTAGAGCTGACTGTGCAAATTGATTTTGGATGTACTGATAAATAACTACATTAATATGAATCAGGACGTTTGTGGGGGACATAGAACGTTGTTGGAAGAAGACCACAAGACACTTTGGATTTGGAGGGCTGGCTTAACAAGAAACCCCACTATGCTGGATCTTCCATAGCACCTGAAATCTAAGAAGCAGCCCCATAGGGTGCCCATTTGGGCATGGCTTGGCAACAGGGCTTCGCTACCTAAATTTTTCCTTATTTTTTCTTACATTTTTGTTTTTCTTTGGTTATAAATTTCTATTTTTTTCTTTTCATACATATATATAATTATTACATAATTCTAAATAAATATATACGAGTTCTTTTTTTTCTCTCTTTGGTCTGATTTTTATTCACAGAATATAGCAGAAATCCTCATTTTACCAGAACATTTTACTAAGTGTATAGACATTTAAACAATAACATATACTGAGTGCCGAAGATTGTAAGGAATGCATAATTTTTAGAACCAAATTTGTTGGACAACACTTCCTTAATTTTCTCATGTTCTGCAATGTACAGCCTGAAGTGAATTCCATACTAGTAGAAAAAGGTTTCTCCTGATCATTAACAAATTAACAAGACCATAGTCAGATACTGTCTGTAAGCTATTTAAACTTATATTTTGAACTGGGTGAATTTTATATAATTTAGACCATTTCTAGAAAGCACATTATATCCACCCTTTACCTGGTTTCCTCCACTATAGAAGATTCTTTTAACAAACTACAGTCTGAAAAACTTGAATTCAGCAGAAATATAAAGTTCCATAAGGTAGCAGCAGGGCACAGGATGAGAATTTTCACTAGAGATATATTGCAAAAATGATCCAATTCCACCATTCTACATATCAAGTTCCCTCAAATCATGGTACCGTGGAATAATTATTGTTTCTGGCAATGTTAGATTTAAGTAAAAACACTTCTCTACAGTCGTCAACCATTTTATGCCCCTCATAGGGTAAAACCCTAGTTCTAACATTTTATGCCCCTCATAGGGTAAAACCCTAGTTCTAACATTTTATGCCCCTCATAGGGTAAAACCCTAGTTCTAACATTTTATGCCCCTCATAGGGTAAAACCCTAGTTCTATGGTGTTAGAGCCATTAGCAAAAGTTGTATTTACATTGCAAGAGATCTGCCAACAATAATCCATGAGTTTGGTTCCCCTTTAATTGTGTTTATGAATGTGTTATCATACCTGTGATAACAATTAGCTTCTAAGGTAGCAATCTTTCTAATGTTCTGTATAGTCTTATCATATTTACCTTTGGCTGTTTTCATTAGCAGTTGTTATTTTTTTGAAGGCTCTTCAAACTACATTAGGTCAATTACTTTTTGCATTGTTGTAGTATTTGATAGGAAATGGATTTGGTTGTATTATATCTACATATTTTCTTTGTTCATTTTGTCTTCTACCATGAGCTGTATCCATTTTTAGTTTAGAAAAGGTGTATGCACAAACAATCATGATTTTCTAATGTCAGTCACAAGATTTATGAAGAAACCAAATCTCTAAATTCTATTTTTTCCATATGATCATATCTTGTTTAATCAAGTTTCATGCAAGACAAAAAGGATGTGTCAGTCATTGTGGTTATATGATATTTAGCATGTGAGATGAAATACTTTGTAGCATATTATGGATGTTTTCTGGTCTCTTGCTTAGTTTTGTTCATTGCAATTTGTGATTATTCAGGTCCGAAGCACTAAAACTTAGTTGTTGTACTTTTCCAACATTCATTATTATTGTAATTTTAGACATATAATTGTCTAATACCAACTTAATATATCAAATTTTTATTGTCTCAGGGTTTGAGCTATGCCTGGATTCTCTAGCATGACTCAAAACAAAGAACATGTTTGCAAGAGGAGGTTTAATAGGCTTTATTGCAGGTGTATATATTTACACAATGTGGGCGATTGGAGGCATTGATGAATCAACATGTACCTGAAAATGTATTTCCAAACATTTGATTTAATCTTAATGTTTATTACGTCGAGAGACGTTTTACAATGGCATTTGGTGTGTTCAGAGAAACTCTACTTTAAATCAAGGAGATTTCTTGAAATCATCACCCTTCATTTATTTTTTATAGAAATCTTGATATTAATAACAACCAAAAAAAAATCCCCTATAAAATAGTAACTACTAAAAAAAAACCGATAATTAGAATTTTAATTAAAGACCCATCCTAAATCCATGCATCCTTCTTTTTAATGTCATAAAGAGGGGAGTTATTTTAAAATCAACGGTCGGTATGGAGAGTCTATGCCACGAAGGCCATGCAAATCGCGGGGTGATGTAATTTCTCTCCACTATTTGTATGGCAGACAACAAATTCAGGGGAAGATCATACCGAGGTCATGCAGTTAGAGATGGTGAAGAATGACATGAAGGATCATTCTGGCTGGAGGGGCAACTGATAATTTCCCTATGTTGGTAGAAATTTTATGCTGGCATTGTGAGACAAAATATGGGGGGACTCAATCGTGTGCATGAATAAAAGAGTGCCTAGAAAAGTCTACAGGCAGAATTAGAAAGCAATCTTCTTCACCAAATCTACAACATCTTGTCTGCAGGGAAATTGCGCTATAGCCTACAGGTAATGTTTTCCTAAAGCTCTTATCAAGGGATATATTTGATGGCCCTATTTAGATCTTTTCAATTATAACATACAAACTTTTTCTCTTAGTATTTTCAGATGTAAGGAGAACTTTAACATAGACATGACAAATTATAGAGGATCACAATAAATTCACAAGTAATCTTTGATGTTTCTTTCTGATGTCAAGAATCGCTTTTCTAAGTGAGTCTGAAGCTGACAAATTATCACGTTTAATTTCCCCTAGATTAATATCTATTACCACGAGTTAATTTAAAATTTATTTTATTCTCTATAGAAATGTTTGAGAACTCTCATTTAACCTTATTGAATGTCTGCAAAAATGATGGTGGAAAATATCTTGCTTTTTTTTATAAACTTACACAAGAATTATATTTATTTTTCTATTACCAATGTGTGAGGTTTTATGAGAAAGAGGCATAAAGATTTGTAAAAACAGTAATTTCTTTTCTAAAAATTACAAGCAACCTAATAATCAAAATAAAATATTTTGTACAAAACTTACAAGCTTGCCTTTTTACAAAAAAGAAGACATGTTCTTTTCACAAGGAAGAAAATATACATTGTTTTTTTAAATTGATTTAAAATATATCTATTTACAAATATAACTTTCATTTTCATGGTTAATATAACCATATATTGCAAGGAAGTATCACACACCTATTGAACACCCAAATCAAGGGTTAAGACACACACAAGAATCTTCACAAGGTTCTCATAAGGAGAGACTAGGGGACACTCAACAAAGGGGTATTATTAGAATCATAAACATAATAATCTCCAATCGCATTCTCCTCTACTAAATCCTTACCACAACTCCAAGTCATCCCTATGCCAATTTTCATAACATATTGGGTACTCATACCCATATTATTCTACATAAGAGAGGCTACCCCAATGAAGTTATCCCTATCACTATCCCTCACTTGGAATTCCTCCCCTCTTGTGAGAGATCAGTTCAAACACACCACATCCCACATTAACAAACAAACACATAACAAGGAGAAGATTTCAAACAACATTCACATACATTTAACACCATTTTCAAATGACAAAAAATATTGAAGCCTACCTTATTAAGAAAATTTCCAAGGAATAGTTGTTGAGGATGAGCTCCAAGATTTTTCCTCCAACTCTTTCTCCAAAATTCATAAGAAAAGAAAAAATATTCCAAAATCCCTCACTTCATCCTTTTGTGGATAATATATAGGAGATTCAAATTTGAACTCCTTGAAGGGGAGGTGACACTTGTCACCTTACCATTAAATTTCTAAGACACACTCTCCCACAAGTTCTCATACATGTGTGAGACTTTGGAATATGGGGGGTGTGCTTATACACTCTATCCCACAAGCTTTACAAATGTGTCTCACACATGTGTGAACACCTTGTGGACTTACCAAAGCTCATAAATGAGTTTGGAGGGGTGGGAATGGGATGTGGCAAGTCTTCATCCCAATTCCCAAAATCTTAATTTCGTCAACAATCATTAAGACCTCCAAAAGGGTGTCATCTTGGGATATTCTCGAGCTTATGGGCTAAAAGGTACCTAATCCATAGGTACTTAGGACCCTAAAACCCATGAAAATACTTTAAAAATGACACTTTTCATATCCTAAAAATGACCCAAAAGGGTAAATCTAAGTTTGGCCATCAAGGATGCCAACTCACATCCTAGTGGACCATGACAAAACAAAAATCACATAAACAAACATTCACAATTTTCACGTCACAAAATTACACATTACATTTGTGAGACTATAGTCCCTCCAAATGGACTATAATCTAGTTTAACTTGGTTAATCACATAGGGTTCTCCTGAGTACCTCTGATTCCATTGGCCATGGAATTTTTACTTGCACACTTCATTTACACATTAATCCATTTAATTATAGCTAAAGCAATTGAATTTAACACACACATTTAGACAATATTACAAAATTCAATTTTCATTAATATCTCACTTGGTAACTTTCAAAATCTCTTACTCACCTAATTACCCATTTTCACACACATTGATTTCATGTTCATCGAAATTGCATCATAATTCATTCAAGCATCATATTCCATCTATTCATCTTTACATTTCTAAAATTAGATTAAATATCATTAATTAAACTAACATACAATTTAAATCAAACATCATAAACTAATTAAGCATGCCATATAAACCATAAATAAATCATTATGTAAAGTCAAATATCTAAATCATCATATCATCAATAGTATCATTAGGTATCATCAATGATTAAAACAAAAATAGTCTAAATAATGGGTCTATCATAAGAGTACTGGGCCTCACATTTTTTAATTAGAAAACTTAATAATGTAGAGTGGATGATATTTTATCTAATGAAGAATGTAAACTTATATGAGGATCTATGGCACTAACTAAGGGTGTTCATTTGGGCACTTCATTTGGACTAGATACATGCACAATTCATTGTAACAGTTAATGTTTTAAGTGGTGAAGAAATCCATAGAATCTACATCGTCACCATTACAATGAATTGTAAACAATAGTGTTGCATCTACTTCTTACATTTTTTTTTTAAGAACCTAAGGGCACCCTTACTCTAAATACCAAGCTACTTGTAGATAATGCAATTCTATGGTAATATAGAATAGGTAATATAGATAAGAAGTATCTAAAGACCTTGAAAACTATTTTTTTTGTAGAGTGGTTAATAGATTGTGCTCTTGATTTTTATTCTTTTGTAGGAAAAAATCATATTTATTTTTATTCTAGTTTTCACAAATCTTTTGGGATTTTATACAATATATTTTTATGTATTTTTTCTTATTAGTATTTCTTCAATTTTAAATTTTTATTGTTATACATCTTTCATAAATGAGTATTATAGAAGAAAATGCATATATTTCCTTAGAAATAAATCTAAATCATTCAATAATTTTAAGGATTGTAAAGAACTTGTAGAAAATTAGATTACTAAAAATATAAATATTTTCTAAATTAACAATGGTGGTAAGTTTTGTTTGGTAGATTTGGCATATTAATCGTTTTTGTTTTAGATCTTCCACAACTATATGGCATTGGTGACCACTACTTGTTCATTCAACAACTCATGATAGATAATTTTCCCTATGGTAGGCATCACTTAAAATTTGTAAAGAATTTATAAGATTTAATTTTCTAACTTTCATTAAATTGTTCTTTCCTCACATGACTTGGAGTTATGACTCATAAAATGTATAGTTAATTTGTACTTGCATTCATTATTTTTACATTTCCCCTCCTAGTAGGTCCACCATGATTGTCACTTTAAATTTTCATCATAAATGCATTACGAAAAGGAGAGGATGCAGATGTTACAATAAAATTTGAATAAATGCAGGTAACTATATAGTTTTATATATTTAATTTATAGTCAAAATATAAAGTTAATTAATTCATTATCATTTTATAAAAAAGTTTAGAAGTGATTACATGTCCCTTTAAGTCATATCCTCTTTGGTCCCCTTAAGCCATCTTAGATTACTTACCCTTTTAAGCCATCTCATAATTATAGAACTAATTTTCCTACGTGACACACAATTTGAGTCAAGGCCCTTGTATATCCCCTTAAGCCATTTGAGTCTTAAGACCCCTTAAGTCATCCCCCTCTTAATTCATCTTCTAATCATAGCTAAATTTCTCACATGAATTTGATTCAAGGCTCATGTGTATCTCCCCTTAATCCATCCTCTTATGTCACCTTAACTCATTTCATAATTTTCTTACATGACACATAGTTTGAGTCAAGGCTCTTGTATATCCCCTTAAGCCATCCTGTTAGGACCTCTTAAGTCATCCTCTTAGCTACCCTAATTTCATCATCTTACATCCCCTTAAGTCATCCACTTAACTCCCCTTAAGGAATTTCTAAGAAATATATTTCTAGTTTTATTTAAATTATACAATTTTCTTGCATGATTTGGAGTTAAATAAAATAAAATATATAGTTAATTTACTTAAATTCATTATTTTGCAGGTTCCCATCAAGTCAATCCATGCCATGATTGTCACTGTAAAAAAATTCCATCATATAAACTATGTTATACCAATTTGTGGTCTTAAATTTTTATTTTTTATTTTTTTTAAAAGGGGTAAAAATTTATTGAATCAACCAACAAAGTACAAAGAAAAGGGGCAAAGAGCCCGAAAGAGAACACAACACCAGCATAAGGAACCCCCAAAAGGGGCACAACTAACCATCCATATCTTCCTTGACAAGACTCTCAAGATCCAAAGCACATTCTGGAGGCAGGTGAGTCCAATCTTCCATCCTCCATCCCTCTCCACGATCAGAAGCCCACTTAGCCAGGCAATCAACCGTCTTATTCCACTCACGAGGAACATAGCAAAAAGAGACAACATCCAAAGAAGTGCTCAACCTAAGAATTTGTCTCCCCACCACTGCCAGATGCCAATCCACATCTTCCACCCATTGCAAATTCAGCATATCCACTACCACCTGAGAGTCAGACTCGCAGATAATCTTGCTCCATCCTAGAGCACAACCTCTTTCAAGAGCCATGAGGACAGCAAGAGCCTCCATGTAATTATTGGTTTGAATCCCCTTATATTCAAAGACGAAGAAAATAACCTTACCAAAGCTGTCCCTGCCAATTCCTCCAACCCCAGCATGCTCAGGATTTCCCCTAGAAGACCCATCAGTATTGATCTTGAGAGTCCCAAAAGGGGGGGGGACCACTTTCCCTCCCTACAAACCTTCCTTTTAGCTTGCCTGCTTCTGCTCTGTTGAATCTTCCAAAAAGCCCCACTAGGATCAGCACATAGAATATTCAACTTTTGAACCACCCGCACGTCTCCAGGAGCAATATCCTCCGTGAGATCACACTTCGCAGCAAGAGTCTCCTGAAGCATATTTATTACTTGCAACCACACCTGCTGTACCCTCTTTGGCTTATCCTGGAAAATCCTACGGTTCCTTTCCAACCACACCTGCCAGATAATAAATCCTGGACCTATACCCCAAGCCACCTCCAGAAAGGAAGTCTTAGAAGGGGGTCTACCAAGGCTATTCCAAAACTCAACCAAAGAGTGAGCATGAATACAAGCATGCTCCCAAGCTTCCCACCACCAGTGCCAAATAACCCTGGTGAAAGAACATTGAAAAAAGAGGTGCGAACTGGTTTCTTCGCTTTGCTTACATAAAGGATAGATAGAAGGCCCATGGAAACCCCTCTTCTGAAGATTCTCCTAGGTAAGACATTTATTCTGAACCACAAGCCATAAGAAAAAGTTGCACTTGGGCCAAGCCGACTTATTCCAAACTTGCTTCCACCAAGAAATGTCCATCCTGTCAAATTTTTGTCTTTCCAACTCTTGATAACCTGAGGCAACTGAGAACTTTCCTTTTGGATTGGGTCCCCAAGCGAGGATATCAGCTCCTCTTAAAGAGTTACACCATCTGCCAGCAAGAATCCCAGCAAGAGTTTTTCTCTCTCCCTCAGAACCCCCAGGAGGCCATTCTTCGGGCTCTTTCCATCTGGCAACCTCTCCCTGCCCCACCCTTAAAAACACCTTAAAATTCTCAACCTTACTCCATCCTGCTGCAAGGAAACTATCACATAAAGGTTGAAGGTGGGGGTATTGAGATAAGATAGGAGGAAAACCATCCCAAGAATCCTCCCAAAATAGGGCATCTGAACCGCTATTGCAAATCCAGAAAAGACCATTTTTAACTAACTGTGCCCCTTTCTTCAAAGTCTCCCAGATCATGGACCCCCTTCCAGTCAAGTTGTACCTTGGTACATCTTTCCCATTCACCCCACCAAGATACTTAACATTAAGGATTTTAGCCCATCCTTGATCTTGGCTTATGCACCATCTCCAAAATAGCTTAGCAGCAAGAGCCCAAGCGTTCAAGCTTGTATTCCTCAAGCCAAGGCCACCATCCTGCTTTGATTTGCAAACACAATCCCATTTGACCAAACTCCATTTTGAGGAAAGCAAATTACCTGTCCATAAAAATTGCCTTGAAAGGGCATCAAAGTCCTTAATGAAACCAACAGGGGCTGACTGCACAAGACACCTGTAGATAGGAAGAGCTTGGATCACAGACTTCAAAAGAGTCATTCTGCCAGCAGTTGAGAGCCAACGGTGAGTCCAGTGACTCACCTTACTTCGAAGCTTATCTAAAATCTCTTGCCACACACCCCTCGAAAGCCTTTGGTCCGAAAGAGGGATGCCAAGATACACTAAAGGAAGCGTTCCAATTTGAAACCTCAAGATATGAGCAATTCGAGCTTGAATAGAAGCAGGGGTATTGAAGAAGAAGATTTGTGACTTTTCTTCATTAATCTTTTGTCCTGAGGCTTTCACATAAATATCCAAAGCTCTTCGGAAACTAGCTGCCTCCTGAATTCTTGCAACACCCATCAAAGACGTATCATCCACAAATTGGAGGTGGGAAGAAGGAGGAATGCCATGCCCCCACTTCCAACCTTGAATCCCTCCCTGACTAACTTGAGACTTAATAAGTCTTCCCAATCCTTCAGCCATTAGGATGAAAAGGTAAGGGGAGAGAGGATCCCCTTGCCTGAGGCCTCTGGCCGCACCAAATAAGTCAGAAGGTTCACCATTAATCAGGACAGCAAAAGAAGGTGAAGTTATGCAGCTCATAACCCAGCTGATCCACTCCTGTCCAAAACCAAAGGCCTGTAAAACTTTCTGCAAAAAGCTCCATCTGACCCTATCATAAGCTTTGGCCATGTCCAGCTTTATGAACATATCTTTCTCCGTAGAGGCGGTCATAGAGTGCATAGCTTCAGCCGCTATGATAACCCCATCCAAAATTTGTCATCCTGTAACAAAGCCCCCTTGCTCCTCAGAGATTAGGTTACTAAGCCATGGCTTTAACCGTTCTGCGATCACTTTTGTAATTATTTTGTACATCACATTGCACAAGGCAATAGGTCTAAAGAAATTAAGGGAGTTAGCTCCTTCCTTCTTTGGGATGAGAGCAAGGAAAGTTGCATTCAAAGCCTTAAGCATCTGTTTATTGTTAAAGGATTCCTGCACCACTTCGAAGAGGTCCATCTTGACAATCTCCCAAAAGGCTTGAAAGAACTCTATAGGAAAACCATCTGGTCCCGGGGCTTTACCCTTTTTCATTCCAAACACAACTAGCTCTATCTCAGATAGAGTAATGGGCTTAATGAGAGCCTCATTCATTTCAGGAGTGACCAAGGAGGGAATGCAAGCCAACACCAAATCCTCCTCAGCCCTAGCCAGATCCGAGTCTTCTGAAAACAAGTTCCCAAAATATCTAGTAGCCTCCAAGGCAATCTCCCTATGAGAGGAAAGCAGCAGCCCTTCAGCCGTCATGAGAGAATTGAGGACGCTCCTATGTCTTCTGTCCTTAACAGTGTTGTGGAAGAACTTAGTATTTCTATCCCCTTCCTGGAGCCAATCAATTTGAGCTTTTTGTTTCCAATAGATCTCTTCTCGAAGCTCCCATTCCTCCAGATCCTTTAAGGCCGCAACTTCTTCTCTATAAAGCCCATCAGACAAGCCCTGTTCTCTGATTTGGCGCGTAATATTGTCCACCCTCTGCTGTGCTTCTCTCTTGGCTCCAAAGAGGTTTCCAAAGCACTCCCTATTCCACCTTTTCAGCTTAAACTTAACATACTGCAATTGCTTGACAAAAGAAAACATAGCGGTACCATAAGCAGGCTTCCCTTCCCTCCACCAAGCAGTGATATAATCCTGGAGAGAAGCATCCCTCAACCACATAAGTTGAAACTTAAAGGATGGATTCTTTATCTTTTGAAACTTAGAAGCAGTCAAAAGAATTGGCCAGTGATCTGAACCCCTCTAGTCCAAAATCTCTGAGCTAGTAGTCCAACTGTCTGCCATCCAGAAACAAGAAACCAGAAACCTATCTAATCTTTCCGCTATCGCTTCCGCCCCACATCTCCTATTATTCCATGTAAATAACCCATTGGAAGGGGTGACGTCCACCACCCTCAAGCTTTCAATATTACTTCTTAAAAGGCCTGCAGAGGGATCGAGCTTGGGAATACCTCCCCGCTTCTCTTCCAAACTTAAAATTGCATTGAAATCTCCTGCCAGAATCCAAGGGAATAGAGGGGCAAGAGAGCGAACATATCCTATATGTGACCAAAGTAAAGTTTTTCCAATAAAATCAATCGGGGCATAAACATTAGTGAAGAGAAGAATCTCACCAGTTACGCAACACGTGGCCACCACAGAGATAGTAGATTTGCTAGAAACCCACCAAAGCGGGACCAGCTTGCGAGGATCCCATAAAAGAGCCAAACCCCCAGAACATCCTTGAGCGCCAATGCACTGACAAAGACATCTAGGCCAAATCTTAGCAGCCGTGTTATGCATCCTATCAATAGATAACTTAGTTTCCTGAATAAAAACCACCTCAGGCGAATGAGACTTAATCAAATCCCGAATAGCCTTTTGTCTAGGGATGCTATTCAACCCCCTTACATTCCATGAAAGAACAATCATTTCTGATGAAGAGGGAAGTGGGAATCAATGGTTTTCACAGAACCAGACTCCACTAAAGTCTCTCCCACTAACTTCACCTTTTCCTGGTCTTTCTTCCTCCCCACCTTAAGAGACTTCTCAGGGGTCTCTTTTCTAATGGTTTTTTGATGAATACCCAAAATAGAAGGGGAACCCTTGCTTTTGCTCTCCTCCTGCCGAACATTTCCGGTGCAAGCCTTGGTTCGGGCATGAGCAGAAATCTCCTGCAATTCCTTGTCTCCACTAGAATCCAACTCCTCAAAAGGTCTCACTGAAATATCTGCGACCATCTGTACCCCAAGCTCTCTCTCCTGTGGATCAACCTGAACAACATTGTTCTCCTCCCCACCTATTTCCTTTGCTTCCAAGAGTTCATGGCTAGCCGGCATATTTGCAATGGTTCCATCAAACTGTTCCAAGTCATCCAACCCATCAAACTTGTTGAAGACCTCATCTGTCTGTCTATCCTTAAAGGTCCTCTTTTGGCCGCGACCCTTATTACGCCCTCTTATAGGGATGAAGCCCTCCTTGTCCTCCCTCATAGGGGCCTTCCCTTTATCTTGAGTGTGAGGAGCACTCGCCGGCCCAATTTTTGAATCCTCTATAGGTTTTGATTTGGGGCACACCCTCTGCAAATGCCCGTATTCATGACAAAAGCGACAACGAAATGGCAACGTTTCATAGTCAAGTTGTTGGATCCATGAACTTGACCCCAACCGAATTTCGATAGAATCAGGCAAGGGCTTATTGAAATCAATTTCAACACATACCTGGGCGTAGGTAATTACCTTCTTCTCCATAGTCTGTCTCGAAGGACCAACTGGTTTTCCAAGCTGGCTTGCCACTAAGCTAAAAATGTCCTCCCTCCAGAATTCTAAAGGAAGCCATGGTAATCTCACCCAAACCAGGACACGCGAAGGAAGCTCTTTTGTAGGATTGAATCCCACATGCCAAGGCTTAATGAAGAGACCCACTTGATTGTAGAAATAGGGCCCTCCTTCGAAAACTTTATTCCTGTCCGACATGCAAGAAAAAACCACTTGAAAATAGCCATTGGCTGCCAACAAAACATCCATATCCCCCTCGGGAGACCAGGTACGCCGAGCCCATGATTCCAAAAAAGATAAAGATACCCGAATCCCCAGGAACTTGCAGATCAGAGCATGCTTTGATAAGTAGTTGATATCGTCCACAATAGCTTCAGGTTGGATCTCAACAATCGGCCTATTATCGCTCTTAGCAAGGCACCCATTCACCTTTGAGGGCCTAAAGCCTCCAGACAGATGTGAGGATTCTCCCATTCCTGATCCGGACTCACCAAAAAAAGGGTTCGTATGCAATAGTACCGAAGGACTGCTCCCTGCCACTGCATCCTTGAAAGACAACCCCTTACCACCAGGGGAAATCCCGTTTGGAGCCATGCAAGGCCTGAGACAAAAAACCCCAAAAAACCCCAACAACCCAAAGCACACCGGAGAAAAACACAGAAAATAAAACCCAGCCTCCCTCCACCAAGTTTCAAACACCACAATAAACCGTAGCCCCCCACAGATGCAAGAACACCCCCCAATCACCACATGCAGAGCACAAAACGCACAGGTTAGAGCATAAAAACATTTGCAGAAAGCACCAGAAACCAGAAAAGGCGTGGCCACCCAAGCCACAAACCCTGCGCACCCGAACACCCCCTCCAATCCGCCACCAACACAGAAGAAACAAAGCACACGACGCAGCAAGGGCAGAGAAACCCTACCCTGCGCGCGCGCATGCACCAGCCCGCAGCGACGCCATTCCCCCTTGTCTTTTTCATTCAATTTGTGGTCTTAAATTTAAAGTGGACAAGCTAATTGTATTTATATGCACATATGTTTCATCATGTTATAGTTGTATTAAACATCAATTTGTTAAATGTCTCTTTGATGTATGAACTTTGATTCTTATAAATCACATTTTATATTGTTTCAATTTTATCTTGTTGGAAACATGAGCATGATGGTGTATGGTGTTATCATTGATGGCAACCCATTGTAGAAGTGATAATATATCAATATGTATGTAGTTCGGAAGTAGACCGTGTGTTTGAGGAAATCGGCTAAGTCCCATTGTATTTTTTAGTATAATAGAGGAACAATTTTGTGGTCCGCATTGCTCTGCTTCGTAGATTATTGTCATTTGGTTTTGAGGTAATAATAGTATGTATTAAAGGTATCTATATTTGAAGTTTCAAGGTTGTATGTCTTCTACAGCTGAAGATATCGATGGTAGAGTATCAAGCTCAGTAGTGTTATCACTAAAATTTACATCCTTACTGAGTTGTAAGAACTCAGTCCCCTAGTGAAACATGGGAAGACCTCTAACATTATGGGACTGCGAATAATCAAAGGTCAACCTCCGGAGAAGGCCGACTTCCTAACTGGTTATCACCTATGCTAATGATTCTTGATTGGGAAAAAGGAGAAAGATTACTAAAAGCAAAAAACATAAATGGTAGAAATTATTACCTATGGTGATACACCTAGCCGATAGGAATTATGAAACAAATAGATTAACATACACTAGGAACACTGATGATAGTTATTGCATCTACACAACATAAATTTTGTAGGCTTATGCATAAATACTTCATGAAAAGGTTTGATCGGCATATATTTTTCAAGAAAGAAAGATGAATTCCACAACTTTAAAAGTTCAAATGCAAACTTAATAAGCATAGTTCACAATCTACAGAATCCCACTTGAGAAAAGGCATGATATATGAGACAAAATTAAAAGGAAAATGAGAAAATTTCACAATTAACTTTATCAATCACTTGAAAATGCACTAAACTCACAAGAAGAATGAAGGTAAGATAAGACTAACACCGATTTCCAAGGTAATTTATGTATTTCATATCTCCAAATGAGTTACAAAGCATACATAAGTTGAGAAAGGATTGCTGAAAATTCACTAACTCCCCAAATCTGCATAATCAGAACTGAGTTACAAAATGAGTAGTCAAAAGACTAAGTACATGAGCTCCACTAAACAAGGAAAACTCAACCTCCTTGGGTCAGATGCAACAATAAACCCATAAATCTAGCCACTAGATACACTCCAAATAAGTTCAAAAAGATTGAAATAGTCAAGTTTGACTATGTCAAACCATGAAAGTACATAAAAAAGCTCCAAACTGAGATAGAGACTCCTATATTCTCTCCACATGTTGGCGAACTGAAAAATAACCTCCCTAAATACCCTCCAAGTGTTCTCAAACTAAAAATAACTTTCCCCATTTGTAGTATACCATTAATGCGAACATATCCTCATTTCTCCTTATGACTTGATCATAATAACACATGCTCCTATTTGCACTCAAGTCAAAGCACATCTCCTTTTGCTTTTCAATATGATACGTTGCAAAGCTTTCAATGATTTATTCATATGAAAATATTCTTCCATTTTTTTTTGCATTTAAACATAATGCTTGAATTAAATGATTTATAAATTATCATTTAATTCAAACACCTTACAATAATAATGCAAAAAATAAATAAAAATAAAGCCCCTCCTTACGCAACCAACATATACTTAAAGAGGATATACTAAGTCAAAAGAGAGAAATACCTAAGCCAAAAGCATGAAAGAAAAAAGGCACAGAGTCATTTGTTGCAATGAAATATTTTTCAAAAAGAAAGGTAAAAAACACCTAACTCCTATTGGCCTCACAAAATAGGGTTACAACCCTAAAAATAAAATAAAAGGAAAAGTATTATCTCATTTATTCGAAACTTCCGGAAGAAGTTTGGCTGCCACCAGAAGTGAGGGTTTCATTGAGCTCAACCATGGCGGATTTTTGATGGTACAAAAAAATTTCTCTGATGAATTTTGAGCTGATAAAAGCATTATATCTGCACTTCATGGCCGTCATTTACAGAAAAAAACAGGTAAATTGTTTATGTTTCAAAATAAAAGAAAAAACCTTCGCTTTCTTTGATTTTTGACTTCATGGGCTGACCATAATGATTTTCTCATCTATTTTTCTTCCTCTGTGACTTTTCTGGATATGATCACCATGGAGATTTGATTTGAGCCTCATACAAACAACAAAAAGAAAAAATAAAACAAACTGAAGGTAAGATTTATTTCCCTTTCATTCTTGTCATCACAAAATTCCTCTTTCCAAAATCTACGTTTTCAAGTACTTGTTTTGAAATCAAGTTTCTATGGCTCGATTTATCTCTGAGATCTTGTCATTTATTGTTATGGGTTACAAATTTTCAACAAAAACTGATAAGGGTTTTTCTCATCTAGCTTTTACAAATCTCCTTTTTACTTGTGTTTTTTTTATGGCTGCCACTATTTATGGAATTTTTGTGTGAAATTTTCATGGCCACGGCCATACTTTTCTTGCAGGTATGTAGGGTTTCTTTTCTTACCATTTTCAATGGACTATCTCTTCCATTTGCTAAGGCAAAAACACAATGGTTTTACTTTCTGTCGGTTATAAACACATGAGTATCTTTGTTATGCCTGTGATACTATGTAATCTTTGCCAATATTATCATAATCACTTTTACTATGACAAGCTCGTGCAAGATTATAATATGAATGAGATTCCATGAGAGATTGAAAGACCTTAATTTGTGGCACTATCCTTGTTCGATGCCCACTGAATATAGCTCATTTATGTTGAAAACCCTAGTTCGAGGGTTTATCTTTTTGCATTTTACAGATTAGAAAAAGAACCTAGATGGGTTTGATGGCCGCCATGAGTTTTAATGTTCTGGGCTTTTTTGGCTTTTGAAGAAACTTTCAATCTACAATTTTTTTTATAGATTTCAACATATTCGTGCCTCCCTTTGATTTTAGTGGCATCTTCCTGTATATTTGAGTATTATGGGTTTTAATAAACCCACACCGTAGTTGACCATACTTGATGCCTAACTGTTCATTTCATGATCAAAGCTTTGTTCTGTGCAAGAAATAAAAAGGAATTTCTGTTGATTTATATTCATGTTGTAAGCTGTAGATTCAATAGCTTGTTACTTTCATGCTCTTTTCCTTATTTGACTGCTTTAAAGGTTGTCCATGCCTAGATTTCTTTGAATTTTAGTGTCATAGATTTTATTCATAGTCTTCAAAGCTATATAATATTATGGCTGCTCACCATGCATTGTCATAATTATAGTCATGAGGACTGCATTGCCAAACTTTAGCTTCTTTCAACTGTCACTGTTCATTCATCTAATGATATTTCCCTATATACTCTTATAACTAAAAGATGTGAAGGTAAGTATGAATGCATCAAAACAACATGTTTACACTATATTGTTCCTCCTTTCTTGTGATGGCAACTCACTACTTGATTTCTTTATGCTTTGCTGAGCACTGTGTCGTGAATGCCTTTGGTTGGATTATTTAATCTGACTGTTACTGTAGTTTCATTTCTTTAAATTCTTGTTATCATCTCCATCCAAATTTTGGTTGGGTAACTTGCATGCTACGGTTATGCCCCATTGATTATGTTATTTTATGCTCTTCTCACTAAAAGTTGTGCATAAATTATGAGCTGGGCTCAACCCTCGTGGGAGCCACATTTATCCCCACTCGTATTTGATATGATAGATGATTGTACCTGTAGCTGCACATGAAACAAACAAGTTAGGAAAAATGTATATTTTGATACCTTGATGTAATATCTCGATGGATTCAGTGTTTCTTCTGATATATTTAGCATATGGATGTTTCAATTTAATGCATTTCTTGTTTAATGCACATCGAGACTAACTTGTGGATGAATAGGTAAATGTTCATATATGGAGTATGACCTTTCATTGCTTAGAACATAGTTCTAACCTATTGCTTACCATCTTATGCAGGAAAACATAACACTAAGGACCAAAAGGAGCTATGAGGGGCAAGGCAACATCAACAGAAACTGAACAAGCCAACAAGAACCAGTCATTCAGGCAATGGCTGGTTCTTCTCCCTATGTGTTTTCCTTTAAACATTTACTTATTCATGTATAACTTATTCTTGATGTACATTGAATAAGAAAAGTCAGTTTTCACGGCTTGTGTGAAACACATGTATCTGATTACATTCAATAAAGATCACTTTTTTCAAAAAGATTTGTCCAATCTTTCTATGTTTCATACATTTATGTAAATGTAATGATTTTAAATTCTTGCAATCTTTTGAAATTATTTCATTTGTATAATTGAATGTAACATAGGGAGGTTAAAATGTACCATTTGTATAAAAATTTAGAGGGTTCTACCTAATTGAACCTGTAGGTGAAAACTGGTAACAAGAAGAAGAGTTGCAAGTGTTGAGTGCATATTGGAATGCTCTGCATTCCACCGCAGATAACTATTATGCTATGTGGTTTTGAGGAAGTGTTTGAGGATTTCAAAAGTGTATGCACTCCAAGTGGCAAGTGACTTGGTGGTCCGTGTGTCAAGTTGTAGATGAATAGTTGGTTCACTCAGTTGTTGCTTCATCAATTTTGCTATGTGGTGTCGACCTAAGGGTTTTGGGGTTGTACAGAGTTGAATTGTGTAAGGAGCAGATTCATGGGAGTGATTATAGGTCATGCCGACCTATTTTGATGAAGAACACATTTTGGTTCCTCCCGTAAGGCGTGAGTGATGGAGTTTTGGGCCAACAGGTCATGGTGTTACATGGTTCATACAATTAGGTTGACCTAATTGATGTTGTGGGTGTTTGCGATATATATAAAAGGTTGATTTGGTGTGAAAAGTGTGTATACAGAGATTGAGTGAGATATTTTATGTAGAGTGAAGCATGAAAGGTGATAGTGGTGAAGTATGAAGTGTGTAAAGTTAGTTTTCTGAGCTTAATTAGAACTGTATCTTCTGAAAGAAAGCTATGTATGCGGAAGCAACTTCCTACACTAATCTAAGTAGGAGTGAATAACAAAGCTTTCATTTTAACACATTTAAATAGTTGCATTAATGAGAAACACATAGGAATAGTGACATATAAAATCTTGATGTAAGTTTATATCTAAGAGTATTTCAGTAGCATAACGGTATGAGAAACACAACAGAATGGAAGAAAGATAGAATAGAAGGGACAACGATATACGCGGGGAAAACCCTTTTGGGTAAAAAACTCCACCCTCCAAAAGCATAGTACCAATGTATTACTTCAAAAGAGAGTTACAATACACCCCAATCACAATGCTTCTTCAATAAATGCTTCACACCAAACATCTGTTTAGGAGTCAAACCATCTACACTTCAATACCAACAAATAAACTATGCATTCTACAATGCAAGGAATCCTATTTATAGGAGATACAAGCTTTGAGAGGCTTCTAGAAGAGTTTAGGCATCCAAACCCATGTGGCAATAATATCTCATGGCATAAGCATGATTTGGATACCTGTACAACATTCTCTTACATCTCTTACAGTTGTCATGACATGCAAAACCTCTCTCCAAGATTGGGCACCTAAGTCATGCTTCTAGTGGGCTATGAAAGAACCTTACAAATGTCATATAACATGTGTCCTAAAGGTTTGACACACTTACAACACATTCAACAATCAAAGAATAAGTCAAACATGACTATCACACTTATTCTTTCACACTTGTCATACCCCACTAAGGCACCACACTTTCTCCATTCAAAATATACCTTATGACATGTTATAGAATATGACACCACTTGTCCTAGGTCCATGATTCCAAGATGGGACACCTACCTCCTCATGTGATGAGTATGTTTCATACAGTCACCTCCAACGAGGATGCCACCCAGCCAGTGGGTCCCACTTAATGACATGACATTGTAGGAAATTAGTTAAAACAAATAAATATAATAATAATTCAATAATTCAATTTTAGGACTCTAAGGTTGAAACACCTTATTCCCAACATTCTCCCACTTGTTGAAGACCTTCCAAGAGTCAAATTAAATCAATGAATCAGGGCGCCAAGGCCCATAGATTCGAAACACCATCTAAACTTTTCTGTGCTTACTGGTTTCCTCAATGCATCTGCAACATTTTTCAAAGTGTCAACCTTCTCTAGGTCCACCTTTCCATCTTCTATCATATCATGAACAAAGTGATATTGTTTGCTAAGCATATCGCACTTTGACTGTCATAACAAATAGTAATTTGTCCCGCATCTAAACCAATATTAGAACATAATCTCTTAAGCCAAATGGCTTCCTTACAAGCATGAGTTGCTGCCATATAATCTGCTTTTGTTGTGGAAAAAGTGACTATAGCCTGTCACTTACTCATCCAACTGATAACACCACCAAACATCATAAATACATAACCACTGGTGGAAATTCTACTGTCAATGTCACCAGCCCAATCTGAATCCAAATATCCTCGAATGTTCATAGAATTCTAAGGTCCAGTAGGATAACCATGAAAACACAAGACATACTCAAAAGTTCCTCGTAAGTATCTGGACACTTTCTTAACCGCATCCCAATGCACCCATCCAAGATTAGCCATGAAACAGATAAGGATTCCCACTGCTTGGGCAATGTCTGGTCTTGTACACACCATTGCATACATTAGGCTACCAACTGCACTTGCATATGGTACTCTAGTCATGTCCTCCATCTCAATAGGAGATTTTGGACAATCATTCATAGAAAGCTTTGTTCCTTGCATCACAAGAATAACTAATTGTATGCAATCTATCATGCCGAATCTCTCCAACACCGAGTTCACATACTTGCTTTGGCTTAACCAAATATTTCTGTTAGCTCCGTCTCTCATGATTTCCATTCCCAGAATGTACCTAGCTGAACCTAGGTCTTTCATATCAAACTGTGCTGACAACTGAAACTTCAAATTTGAAACCATACTTTTACCATTGCCAATAAATAAGATATCATCAACGTATAGAACAATAATGAGAATGTGACCACTATCAGTTTTAAAATATACACAATGGTCAAATTTAGATCTTTGAAGCCCCAATGAAAACACATAAGTATCAAAATTTTGATACCACATTCTGGGAGACTGTTTCAAACCATAAATAGACTTCTTCAGTTTACAAACCAAATTTTCTTTACCTTTTACAATGAACTACTCTGGCTGTGACATGTATATCTCTTCCTCCAAATCAGCATGAAGAAATGCTATCTTCACATCCATCTATTCTACTTATAAGTTATGTGTTGTTGCAAGTGATAACAAAAGTTGGATAGATGTTAGATTTGTTATAGGAGAGAATATCTTCCCATAATCAATTCCCTCCACCTGAGGGAACCCCTTAGTGACCAACCGCGCCTTATACTTCTCAACATTGCCATTAGGACCACACTTTTTTTTGAAAACCCATTTACAACCAACAGGTTTACGTCCAATAGGAAAAGGTACTAGATCCAAAGCCTTGTTTTTCTTTAATGAAGCAATCTCCTCCTCCATGACTTGCATCCAAGAATCTGAGTCATTCATACCTATTGCCTCTCTCACTATCCTAGGCTCATCAATATTAGTAATCAAGGAAAAAATACAACTAGAACCCAACAATGAATAGCCAAACCTTTCCAGTTGTTTCCTAGCTCGTATAGACCTCCTCAAAGGCTAAGGTTGAGGTTCTCCTTCTTCTTCAAAAATTTCAGAGATACTTGAGCTCTCCTCATCATCAGGTCCATCAAGAGTACGTATTTCTTCTTTCTCTAGAGTAGGTGGAAACCAAACTACCTCCTTCTGTTTCTCCTCTTTATTTGGTTGCATCTCAATAGAGGAAGTTTTCATCTCTCTAAAGATCACACTTCTACTGTAGATAATTTTTTGTGCTTCTGGATCCCAAAGCTTGTACCCTTTCACATCGACACCATAGCTGATAAAGATGCACTTAAAAAATTTGTTCTCCAACTTAGACCTCTTATCAATTGGAACATGAGTATAAGCTTCACAACCAAATACTCTGAGATCTCTCATTGAAGGCTTCTTTCCAGACCGTGCCTCCATGGGTGTCTTTCCAACAAGCACCGATGTAGGAGATCTATTGATCAAATAACATGTAGTGGTTACTGCTTCAGCCCAAAAAAATTGTTCAAGGCTAGCACCACTCAACATACTCCTAGCCCTCTCCATCAACGTTCTGTTCATCCTCTCTGCAACTCCATTTTACTGTGGAGTGTAGGGAGTAATCTTATGTCTCTCAATCCTGTGCTCTTTATAGAACTTGTCAAAATCTATGGAACAAAACTTACCACCATTATCAATCCTCAAACACTAATCTTTCTACTAGTATGATTTTCTACCAAGGCCTTAAACTCCTTAAACTGACTAAAGACTTCAGTTTTACTTCTGAGGAAATAAAAACAAATGTCCTTCTATTGTAGTCATCTATGAAAGAAGCAAAAAATACAACTTTTGAAAGTGAAGGAACATTTACATGACCAAACACATCTGAATGTACATAGTCCAAGACCCCAAAAGACTTATGAGAACTAGAGTAAAAAGAAACACAATGTTATTTACCATACACACAATGTTCGCAAAAGTCAAACTTGAGATTACAATCATGAAGGCCTTGAACAAGGCTCTTCTTTTTTAGGGATCTAAGACCCTTCTCACCAATGTGACCAAGTCATTGGTGCCATATCATTGTGTTCTCTATAGGAAGCTTCATTTCCATGGAATGAGCACCCTTAGGTACCCAAAATGTATGACCGTCAAAAGTAGCTGCAACACACTTCTTTTCTACATGATTTGATGGTGAGGATGAAGAATCCAAAGGTCTCTTCTTTGGTACATTAGAACAACTATTGCATTGAAATGAACATGCGTCTAGCTGGTACAAAGTGCCCATACAAACACCCTTAGCCAACACCATAGCTCCTCTTTTCATATTACATCCTCCACTAGAGAAAACAACTTGCACTCCCAAATCATTTAGTTTACTGACAAAAAGAAGGTTTTGTTCCAAACCCGGGATATGTGAGACACCATCAATCCCCTTCACTCTTCCATCAGGGAATCTGATCTTGAATCTTCCATGACCAATAATTTCAAGATAAGAATCATCACCTAGGTACACCTTTCCACCATTGTATTCTTCATACTTCGAGAACCAATCTCTATGAGAGGTCATGTGGAAAGATGAACCTGAATCTATCAACCATACATCATCTAATGGATGGGAAGCTAAGGATGAAATAAAAGCTTGAACTCCATCATCTTGGGATGATTTCTCATATTCAAAATCAAAGAAAGATTTATTATTATTCTTCTTCTCCTTCTTACAACCTTTTCGAATATGACCGACATCGCCACAATTCCAACATCTTGCCTTGGACTTCTTTCGAGGAGACTTAGATCTCCCTGGAGACTTTGACTTATAATTTTTCTCTTTCTTCTTGTCTTTCCCCTTTGTTCTTCCATGGACAACAAGGGCCTCCTTAGCCATCTCGAAATATTTTATTTGCATCTCTTCAGATAACAAGGAAGCACCTCATCTATCTTGAAAGTGGTTGTTGTGCTTCCAATAGCCATCACTAGGTGACCCCATGCATCTAGCAACAATCAGAATAGGAGCATGAAACGATATTTATCATCAATCTTGTCTCCAACAGAACCAAGTTGAGCAACCAACATATTAAAAGCATTTAGATGATCTGCAATGGATCCTCCATCTTCCATCTTCAAAGAGTACATCTTCTTTCTCAAGAACAACTTGTTTACCAAGGACTTGGCTTGATAAACATCTCCAAGTTTCTTCCATAAAGAAGCAAAAATATTTTCCTCATGAACATTCAGGAGAACAAAATCATCCAAACAAAGTCTGATCAAGCCCTTGGCTTTCCAATCCAAGAGATCCCAATCTTCTTGTTTCATGGTTGTAGGTTTAGTTTTTGAATCAATAGCCCATAAATCATGAAGCATTTCTTCCATCTTCATCTTCCAAAGCTCAAAGTTTCCTCCATTAAAATTTTCAATATCGATCCTTCCATATGTGTTTGCCATCTCTTCCTACAACAAAGGTCACAAAACACCCTTCTGCAAGACACCCACTAAATCAAAGATCAGTACAAAAAACCCTTCTAACCCAACAAAGGAATCAAGGCTGGCCAAGCTCTGATACCAACTGGAAGGAAGCCATATACACAGAAGCAACTTCCTACACTAATCTAAGTAGGAGTGAATAGAAAAACTTTCATTTTAACACCTTTAAATAGTTGCATTAATGAGAAACACATAGGAATAGTGAAATAGAACAACTTGATGTAAGTTTAGATCTAAGAGAATTTCAGTAGCATAACAATATGAGAAACACAACAAAATGGAAGAAAGATAAAAAAAATAGAAAGGACAATGATCTATGTGGGGAAAACCCTTTCAGGTAAAAAAAACCCCACCCTCCAAAAGCATAATACCAATGTATTACTTCAAAAGAGAGTTACAATAAACCCCAAGCACAATTCTTCTTCAACAAATTCTTCACACCAAACATCTATTTAGGAGTCAAACTATCCACACTTCAATACCTACAAATAAACTATGCATTCTACAATGCAAGGAATCCTATTTATAGGAGATACAAGATTTGAGATGCTTCTAGAAGGGTTTAGGCATCCAAACCCATGTGGAAATAATATCTCATGCCATAAGTATGATTTGGACACCTATACAATATTCTCTTACATCTCTTATAGTTGTCATAACATGCAAAATCTCTCTCCAAGCTTGGGCGCCTAAGTCATGCTTCTAGTGGGTTATGAAAAAACCTTACAAATGTCATATATCATGTTTCCTAAAGGTTTGTCACACATACAACACATTCAACAATCAAAGAATAATTCAAACATGACTATCACACTTATTCTTTTACACCTTTGTCATACCCCACTAAGGCACCACACTTTCTCCATTCAAAATATACCTTATGACGCATCATAGAATATGACGCCACTTGTACTAGGTCCATGATTCCAAGATGGGATGCCTACCTCTTCATGTGATGAGTATGTGTCATACAATCATCTCCAACAGGGATGCCATCCAGCCAGTAGGTCCCACTTAATGACATGATATTGTAGGAAATCAATTAAAATAAATAAATACAATAATAATTCAGTAATTCAATGTTAGGAATCTAAGGTTGAAACACCTTATTACCAACATCTTCAACATGTTGCATATGCATTGTCAATAGTTCGAAATATAGCAATGAGCCATTCTTCTACTCTCTTTTCTATTTTGGACAGTGAATCCCTTAGGCAGTGAGCCCTTGGTAGTGAGCCATTTTTTGGATAGTGAGTCCTCCATTATGTAATTCATTGTAACCAACTATAATATATTGTGAGCTAATCCTCACCATGGTTTTTCCTTTCCAAGGGATTTCCATGTAAATCTGGTGTTGTGTTTATTGATGTGATGCATACTTTAATTATTTCTTTCCATTTTTCCAAGTTTGATAAGATGCTTTGAATAATGTATGTTTAAGTTGATAAAGTTAATGAATTTCAATGAATACTAATTCACCCCCCTCTTAGTATTTCATGTGTTCAACAATTGGTATCAAAGATTGGTTCCTTCAATTGGCTTAACCATTGAGGTGGATCTTAGAGGCTTAACACATGACAACTAGGAGGCATCCTATCCCTCCAAAGGAAATTATGATGGAAGGGTTTACTGAAGAATATTGTAAAGTTGACATGGAAGGAAAAGTCAGATCTACTCTTGATGATTTGGATAAAGTAGAATGTGAGAATAGAGATCTAAATAAAATATTAAGGAAGCAGATGAGTGCATCATGAAGTTGAGGGATCAAATCAAGAAAGTTAAAGAAAGACTCAAGGAAACAAATGAGTAGCTTAAACAATCAAATGAGACAATCACTAATCTAAAAGTGTAGGTTGAAGAAGGAAAGAGAGTTGAAGATTTCTTGAATACCAAATTGAAAGATGAGTTTGCAGAATTTTCAAGACTTGAAGAAGAAGTTGTGTCTCTAAGGAAAGATTTGGAGAAAGAAAAGAGTTAAGAAGAAAAATTCAAGAAGGGCTCCACCTTGCTTGATGATATGATTTCTAGTCAAAAAGCTTCAAGAAACAAAGAAGGATTAGGGTTTGAAAAAGGAGAAAGCTCAAAGGAGAATCAAACACCAAATAATGCTGAAAAGAAGAATCATGAACAAAGGAAGACTCAAGATAAGAAGAGCAATATCAAAATGATCTAGGGGGATACTTTTCACAAAAAATCAAGTGTCTTATATGCTCCAAAATTCAACGTCATCTTGAAGTGCTCGGAAAACTGAATCCAATGCAACTTGAACAGGGTCAAAAGGAGCTCGTACGCTCAAGCTATCGCAGTCAAAGTTTGGTCAAACAGGTACCTGAGGCCCATCAAAAAGGAAAAAAATGACCGACTCAGAATTGGTTAGAATGAATGTTAAATCGAAGATCTCGTCGATATGAGCCAAACACCACTTGTTTTTCCAAAATATGAGTCCATACACAAGAGATATTGTAAGTCAAAGTTGGTGGTCACCAAGGTTGACTAGGCCATATGGATGCTGACGTCAACATGCTGATGCGATAGACTGTACGATACAAATAGTGAGTTGGACCAATTGGAGCACAAGACGTGGCATTTGTATGATGACGTGGCAGTCAAGTCGGTAGGTGAGGTGTCTTCAGTGACGAATTGGGAAGTGCCATGTGGCCCACTCAGGTGGTGCCATGTGGCACCTCGGTGGCACTCCTCACTTCGCCAGTCAGTTGAACTGTTTGAAAAAAATTGTTAGGGGGGTTCGACCCCCTAACCTCCACCTGGAAAGCCCAACTTCTAGCCATTGCACCCACGGGTTGGTGTTTGTCTGAATATAGCCATGGGTTTGTTTTGACATTTAAAATTTAGAAATTGGGTTTTAAAAAAAGGTATGCGGCGGGGGTTGACCCCAAACCATCCCGCTACTAAAATACAAAGCCACCATCATGCCACTTAGCCAATTAGTAATATATGTGGGTGGTATTTTATTTAAATAGTATTTAAGCTCGAATCTTTAACAATAACCCTATGTGGTTAAAACTGACCCCTAGCAAATGAATAATTCCAAACCATAAGCCAACAAAAGGGGTTGAGAATGAGGGTAGAGAGTTTTTTTTGTTAAGGGGGTTATTTTTTTAATTATGGTGGTTAAACCCCATTATGGAAAATTTCATGTATAAAAAGGCGGTATGGGTTTTTGTGTGAAGGAAATTCTACGTGATGAGAAGGAGAGTATGATATGAGGACTTTGAAGCCATTTCTGTATAATGGAGGAACGTTATGCCGATGTGTTGGAAGGGAATGGAATTGTAATGCAATTGTAATCCTGATTTTTGGAGCATAATCGGATCAGTCACTCTGTTGGAGAGGGGCCTGGAGATTTAGCCATTTGGCTAACTTCGTTATCAATTGCGTTTTGTATTCTATCCCTTTCATTCAGTTCATCATCTTTATCATGCTACATTCATTTAAGCATTTATGTTATATTAATTCATTTTGATAAGCTTTGAATTAATCATTGTAAAGTTAAGCATTATGTAAGCAATTGTCATAGATCCTAAATCAGATCAAGTTTGGTATCAGAGCTTTGTGTGACTAGTATTGCAGAAGTGAATGCTAAAGCAGTCTAGGATTCGACAAGGCGAAGGAAAGCTTGGAGAATATAATCCTGAGATCGGAAGACGAAGAGTTGATCCACCGTCATAGATGGAAGAAATAGGAGGTGGACAGAGTTCAGAGCTTGATGAAAAGGATTTTCAATGAGCCATTTTTGACATGAAGGCTATGGTGGAAGAGCTTTATGTAGTCAAGAAGAAGCGCAAAAAAGGAGGTTCTTCGAAGTAAGGAAAGTAGTAAGATCGAAAGGACAAAGAGGGGAAAACTCCAGAAACTCCATCTCCTCCATCTTCTCCTTCTTCTCTACCTTCCCCTTCTCCTCCTTCTTCTACTACTATTAATCCTTTTAAGAGAAAATATAAGCCTATTATTAAATTGGATGTAAAATTTGAATTACCTAAGTACTGTGGGGAGTTAAATGCTGAAAAGTTAGATGATTGGGTCTAGCAGGTAGAAGTGTACTATAGGATTCAAGGCCTAGTAGAAGATGCTTTTAGGATCCAATTGGCCACTCTTTGGTTGGGAGGTACAACTCTCACCTGGTGGGAGAGTAAGACTCGGGAAGAAATTTCTCACCATGGTAATGTCAGTATGACTTGGATGGAATTTGTTGCTGCCCTTAAAAAGTAGTTTTACCCTTTAGGTTATATGCAACAATTAATGATGAATTGGAAAACCTTTAGGCAAGGTAAGGGCCAGTCTGTCCAAGATTACACCCATGAGTTTAGAAAATAGGCTATTGCTTTAAATTTTCCCTTGTATACTCAGGATACATTGCTTAAGTACATAGGTGGTTTACATTCTTACCTAAGAAATACTATTCTAATGTTGAGTCTTAATAATATGGACGAAGTATCTATCAAAGCCACTCATTTAGAGTTAAGGGGTAAGAACACTTTTAGTGATAATTTCTCAAAGAAACCATCTAATTCTGAGGGTAAGCCTAAGGGAAAAGACAAATACAAGGGCAAAGGGAAGAAGACAACTATAGTTAAGAAAGAGGATGATAAGCCCACATGCTCCCATTGCAAGAAAGAGGGACGTGATGATTTCAAGTGCTAGAAGCTGCATTCAGAACTAAGGCTGAAAAGATATGGAGGCAATAAAGGCAAGCAAAAGACTGTTGCGGTGATTCAACAAGATCTTGGATTTGACTCTAGAGATGAAACACAAATTGTTGCTACCAAGATCCAAGGTAAAGGAAAAGGTATAACCCTCTCTTCTGATGCCAATGTTTCTAATGCAAGTACAAGTAAAGTGTTAAAAAGGCGCATAACAATTGAGAGGGGGGGTGAATCAGTTGTCACCAAAATTAAACTCAAAACTTCAACACTTATTAACTTCACAATCACACTGTTTTGTTATTAAGTATGAACATGAAATGCAAATAAAAGAAAGTAAAATCAACACAATGAACACCCAATTTTTGCATGGAAAACCCAATGAGGGAAAAACTGCAGTGAGGATTAACTCACAATATAAAGAGATTGCAAAATTGGAAACAAAGGCTCACTACCAAGGGCTCACTACCCAGAAGAGGACTCATTGTCCAATAGGGAAGCTCACTACCTACAGATACAAAAGAAAACAAAAGATCCACCACAACAATTTGCACACATCCATAGCCTTGATCAGAAGATTGCATAAACCTTCAACTCATTGCCTTCAGGAATCTAACACAATGAAGTACTGCTACCTCAACTCACTTTCACACACTTTTTCTCTTTTTATTTGTGGCGTACTTCGTCACTTTGCATCATAAAATCCTTCTCAATTTGACTTGCATTTATACCATCTTCAACCTTAGAAACTTTCTCCAAGGTTGACCACATAAGCTTCATTTCATAAATTCAAATTAGGTTGGCAACTCAACATTCCCGCGGTGGAAAGGAATGAGAGTGGACCAATAAAACACTTAACCAAGACCAAAAGAATAATGTCTTGGATCAACCACACACTTCCTTAATTAAATTTTATTTTTCAAATGAAGTGTAAACACCAAGTCGGCCAAACCCAATGAAAACACAAATGAACATTGATGTATACGCTATCCAACAAGAAGATGACATATAGATGACACAACACACTTCAATATGCATGATAACACATCTTAGGTTCCTTTAGATACATTTGCAGTAAGTGTAACAACCTTCGAACACCGAAAACCTTCCATCAGTCCATCTAGACTGTGCAAACACACACAACAACTCTAATACTCAACTTCCATATCACCAAACCACAAGAGTCTTTGCTAGAACCCAGAGAAAATCATTATAAGACATATTCCAGATTTGAAAGATCTACAAGAATATAGCGAAGGAATGTGGAGCAGAAACATTTCTCCTAGTCCACATAAACTAATTCTACTAGAACGGTTCACACACCGGTGAACACAACTTTCACATTCCACCAACCTAGAAGCTACAAATCAGGAGATATCACCAACAAATCACTTATCAACAAACCTTTAGATCCGCACAAGCATAAGATCAACACAGGAGAAACATGGAGCACATACCAGAGCACATTCTGAACACATTCATAACTTTGAATTCTTTCTTTATTAGTTTTCTCAAAAGCACTTGGAAACCCATCATTTCAACACATCTACAACATCATAAAGATAGTTCCATGTACTCACATCTCAATAGCATCTCAACTATACATGCACAATCTGCAACATATTGAACAACGTTGACATCAATGAAAACATTAATGACAACACCACCAACCATGCTCATACTTGCAACATAAAGTTCCTTCTCCTCCTAAGGCTAGTAAACAACAAAATGAACTATTTTACATTCGAGTTGTAACTAAGCATACTAAGATTGACACACTGTTTGATACGGGTTCTCAAGTCAACTTAATATCTGAAGAGGTGGTAAAGAAACTTAATCTAGCTACAACACCTCATCCAAAGCCATATCCACTTAGATGGGTTTGCAATGATGCTCAACTGCAGGTAACGAAACAATGTAAATTGAGATTTTCTATCACTGCAAACTTTGTTGATGAGGTAGAGGTAGACATAGTTCCTTTGGATATTTGTGGGCTTGTATTGGGGAGTCCTTATCTATATGATAGAAAATCAATCTTTTATAGGGGGGAGAATAAGTATCATATTTTTATGGATGGGATAAAATATGTTGTACATGCACATAAGGTTAAGACTAATCTTGCACTGGTCAATGCTGGTCAAATAAAAAGATTGGTCAATTCTAGTAAGAACTTTGTATTAATACTTGTAAAAGCCAAAGAAGATGAAAAATCTGAGGCATTCAAGGGGTGTGATCCAAAACAAGCTGAAATGGTCAAAGTTGTTTCCACTTATGATGACTTATTCTAGGAGTCGAAGGGATTGTCACCCAAGAGAGAGATACATCATGAAATCTAGTTGTAGTAGGATGTGCCACTTCCTAACATCGACATGTACCATTTATCAGTCATGCATAATGAGGAAATCAAAAAGTAGGTTCAGGAGTTGGTTGAGAAAGGAGTTATTCATCCCAATACATCTCCTTGTGGTTCTCCAATTGTGTTGGTTCCCAAGAAGGATGGCTCTTGGAGAATGTGCATCAAATACAAAGCCCTGAATAAGATAACGGTAAAGAATAGGTATCCTCTTCCTCAAATAGATGATTTATTTCAATTGGAGCATGCAGTTTATTTCACTAAGCTAGACTTGCATAGTGGCTATCATCAGATAAGAATTGTAGAAGATGACATTTGGAAAACTGCATTTAAGACAAAACAAGGACTGTTTGAGTGGATGGTCATGCCCTTTGGACTTTGTAATGCACTAGCTACCTTTATGAGAGTCATGAATGATGTCTTTCATCCGTTCATTGATGATTTTTTCATAGTCTATCCATATGATATTATTATATTTAGTTGGACTTGGGAAGATCATGTAAGTCATGTAAAGAAAGTATTTGATGTATTGATAAAAGAAAAACTCTTTGTAAAGATTTCTATATTCAAATTCGCTAAGACATCCTTAGTTTAATTAGGCTACGTCGTAGGGGGTGGTCAATTGAAAGTAGACCCTGTGAAGGTCAAAGCTATTGTAAACTGGCCTAAGCCAAGTACAGTCATGGAAGTCAAAAGTTTCTTAGGTGCAATCCAGTACTGGAGAAAGTTCATTGCAAACTTCTCTTATATTGCATCGCCATTACACACATTAACCAGTACGAAGGAAACTTTTCAGTGGGGAGGTCCATAGTAGAAGGCATTCAAAAATTTGAAGGAAAAGTTGAGCACCATACCAGTTCTGGCTCAGATCTACATTAGCCATTTGAGATTGAGACAGAGTGGGTTTTCCATGGGAGCAGTACTCATGCAAGGAGGTAAACTAGCTAGTCTACTACCACTCTAAAACCTTTTCAGGAGCAGTAAGTAACTATCCCACTTATGATAAGGAAATTTATGCATTAGTTTAGATTGTTAAAAAATGGAAACACTAATTAATGGGGAAAGAAACTGTAATCCACACTAATCACCAACCACTTCAGTATTTTCACTCACAATCTAAACTGCAACAAAGTAGGAACTTTCGGTGGATGGGTATTTTGCAACAATTTCACTTGGTAATTATGTATAAGAAAGGTGCCCATAACAAAGTATCATACATGCTCTCTAGGCCTCCTTTTATGAATGCTTTGATAATCCTTCAGAATATTTCTATGGTTCATGAGATTTTTCAGGAACAATATACTAATGATGAGAATTTTAAGGATATCTATGCAGCTTTAATCCAAGGAAAACATGTAGAAGAGAAAGATTACTATGTGCAGGATAAATTGTTGTATCACTTGGGAAAATTATGCATTCCAAAAGATAAACAAGCACAGGTAATTAGAGAAGCACACACCTCATTGATTGCTAGACACTTTGGGGTAAGCAAAACAATGACTCAACTGGAGAAATATTGTTACTAGCCTCATATGCAAAAAATTGTATCTAAATATATTAGAGGATGTGTAATGTGTGCAACAAGTAAACCTAGTAATAGGAAATTGGGGTTGTATACCCTTCTACCGGTACCATCCGGTCCATGGGAAATTGTGTCTATGGATTTTGTCATGGGTCTACCTATGTCTAGGAAGGGACATGATTATCTATATGTAGTAGTTGATCGATTCAACAAAATATGTATTCTAATGCCCTATAAGAAATAGGTCACTGCTGAACTAAAAGATCATATGTACTTTCAATTTGTATGGGTTCATCTTGGGTTACCTACTTCTATTGTATCAGATCGAGATTCTCGATTCTTGGGGGAATTTTGGTCAGCATTATGGGGACTCATGGACACCAAACTAAAGAAGAGTACAACCTTCCATCCATAGACTGACGAATAGACAAAGGTTGTAAATAGGAAAGTTGCACATCTACTCAGAGGTTAATGTAGTAAGCATCCTAAGCTTTGGGATGAGTTTCTTCAATGTGCAACATGCTTACACCCATGCAACACACTCTTCTACAAAAATATCCCCTTTTGAGACTTGTTTCAGTTGTCTGCCAAAAACATAGATGGATTTTGCTTTTGGGAAAGATGATGTTGAAGATGGATTCCATGATGTAGAGAAGGATTTGAAGTTCATCCAAAAAGTCCAAGCAATTCATCAAGCAGTGGAAGCACAGTTAGAGAAGAGCTAAGCCAAATACAAGGCTTTCCATGATAAGCATCATCGCGATCACCATTTCCAGGTTGGAGACAAAGTTTGGTTACATATCAACAAGGAAAGAATGCAAGGTGAAGGAAGGAAACTCAAGCCAATCAAGTATGGTCCTTTCGAGATTCTGGAAAAGATCGGTACCAATGCTTTCTGTCTCAATCTTCCTCCATACATGCATATCTCTTCAGTTGTCGATGTTAAGAATTTGAAGTTGTATGAGCCTCCAATGATATTGGATGAGGACACAAACATTCAAGTTCCATTAGTTGATGATCTTTCACTAGAATATATGTCAGAGTTGCCAGAGGATGTCATCCTAGACAGGAATGTCAGAACTTCATGAAGAGGAGTAGTTGAATACCTTAGAGTGGGACTGAAGGGGATGAATCCAAGTAAGGAAAAATGGACGGAGATTGGTAAACTGAGGGAACTTTATGCTCACTTACTTTCTGAGTAATCAAGATTTTAGAGGTCCAAAATCTCTCTAGTGGGGAGGACTGATCCAGGGGGATACTTTTCACTAAAAATTGAAGTGTCTCATATGCTCTAGAATTCAACGTCATCTTGAAGAGCTCAGAAAATTGAATCCAAATCAACTTGAACAGGGTCAAAAGGAGCTCATACGCTCAAGTTATGGCCAGTCAAAGTTTGGTCAAATAGGTACTTGAGGCCTGTCAGTGTCAAATCGAAGAGCTCATCGATATGAGGCCAATGGTTCTTGTTTTGCTAAAATCCAAGTCTGTACACATGAGATATCACAAGTCAAAGTTGTCGATCATCAAGGTTGACTAGGCCGTATGGATGCTGACGTCGGCATGCTAATGCGGCAGACCGTATGGTACAGATGGTGATTTGGACCAATTGGAGCATGAAATGTGGCATCCGTATGATGATGTGGCAGTCGAGTTAGTAGGTGATGTGTCTTCAATGGAAAATTGGGAAGTGCCACATGGCTTAATTAGGTGGTGCCACGTGGAACCTCAGTGGCACTCCTCACTCCACTGGTCAGTTGAACTATTTGAAAAAAATTGTTAGGGGGGTTTGACCCCCTAACCTCCACCTGGAAAGCCCAACTTCCAGCTGTTGCACCCGCAGGTTGGTGTTTGTCTGAATATAGTTGCAGGTTTGTTTTTACATTTAAAATTTAGAAATTGGGTTTTCAAAAAAGGTATGCAGTGAGGGTTGAACCCCAAACCACCCTGCCACTAAAATACAAAGCCACCGTCATGCCAATTAGCTGGTTGGTAATGTATGTTGGCGATATTTTATTTAAATAGTATTTAAGCCCGAATCTTTAACAATAATCCTATGTGGTTAAAACCAACCCCTAGCAAATGAATAATTCCAAACCATAAGCCAACAAAAGGGGTTGAGAATGAGGGTAGAGATTTTTCTTGTTAAGGGGATTATTTTTGTAATTATGGTTGTTAAACCACATTATGGAAAATTTCATGTATAAAAAGGGAGTATGGGTTTTTGTGTGAAGGAAATTCCAAGTGATGAGAAGGAGAGTATGATTTGAGGACTTTGAAGCCATTTTTGTATAACGGAGGAACGTTACACCAATATGTTGGAAGGGAATGGACTTGTAATGCAATTGTAATCCTTATTTTTGGAGCATAATAAGATTGGTCACTCTATTGGAGAGGGGCCCAAAGACATAGCCATTTGGTGAACTCCATTATCAATTGTGTTTTGTCTTCTATCTCTTTTCTCTCTTTCATTTAGTTCATCATCTTTATCATGCTACATTCATTTAAGCATTTATGTTATATTAATTCATTTTGATAAGCTTTGAATTAATCATTGTAAAGTTAAGCATTCTGTAAGCAATTGTCATAGATCCTAAATCAAATCAAAACATGTTTTGAATAAGAAGAAAAGTTTCAAAAGACCTCCTATCAGACAACTGGCTACACAAAGTTATGCATATTTTAGTGGTTACTGATATTCTTTCAATAAATTTGGACATAGAGCTACAGAGTGTAGAAGTAGAATGAATCATAATTTTCAATCATTTTCCAATCAATGCAATACATACAATAGATTGTGTCATAAGGTTAGTGATTACAAAAGTTAGATGATGAATGGTTACAATAATGGTATGATGCTCTATAAGAGAGGGAGACCACCACGTGCAAGGCCCCAGGTCACGAAGGGCCAAGATGTGGAAGGCTTCCCTAACTTACCTCAACTAAATAGGGTGTTGGGATGTGAGGATGAGAATGATGAGGACTATAAATCCCTACAACCACTCTACAATCTCAAGATTCAAAATGAAGCTAGGTGAGTTGGTTTTTGAGCTCAACACTGTATCTTAGATAGTTCTCTATCTGATGATGAGAGTGCAATTCTGGGATGACAACGTGGCGCGTTGGTGTCTCTTAGGTACATTGGCATCTGTATGACCAGAGGACCAAAAGTACAATGTGAACTATCAGAAAACAAGCTAGCAGCCTAGCTAGCAACTTCTAAAAGAGCAAAACAACACTATAAAATGCATAAGTACAAATGAATGTGATAAAGAAAATATACCAAAGCTTTGGTGATGAAGATGATTTCGTAGAAGAGCCTATTTGCTAGCTAGCTCCGCAAAGCATGTACACCTACATAGAAAGAGGAAAATGTTGGGTGGCTATATAGGGGCCTGCCTCAGTCAGACCCCTATTTAGGTGTTTCCACCTCCACAAATACCCAAGAAAGCTAGATAAAGAAAACAAAGTAGTAAAGAGCACTAAAGCACTACAAAGCAAGAAAAGTGTTAACTCAACCAAGTGATAGAGGAGAGGAAAGGGAGCTTACCACCTCCACTAAGAGCACTCAAGGATACTTGGGGGAGAAAGTGAGAGTAATTGAGCCTCTGCTACAATGGTGTTTGTCCCCAACTTGCTCTACCAAAGTGATGGAGTGATGTATTTTCTGCAACGAGGTGCAAGGGTGTTGCTTGAAAGCTTGAGAGTGAGTGAAAGAGTATGAAAGTGAGCTTGTGAATGAAGTGAAGAAGTTGAAATGCTTGTTGAAGGAGTGAATATGAAGAGGAGATGGAGAAAAATGACCATATTCGGGTTGGTTGGCGGAAGGGGGTCTTACAACTTGACTCCCAATGAGAAGTGTAACACCTCTACAGGTCAACTATAGGAATTTTCTAAAGACGTAAGCATTCCGCGTGAACATCTGCATGCTGCACGTGCGTCCCTAATAGAAATGCCTCCACCGATGCTAAAAATAGGCACCAAGTGGGATGCAAGTAGCAGGATTAGGTGCAATTAAGCCTCTAAACTTAGTATTCTAAAGTGGAGAAGGAAAAAAGGGGAATTTGCATAATGGGTGTAAATTCATTTCTATACATTTTTCCCCCAGTTTAGTGAGCATGAGTACTAATGAGTGCTTGGTAAAGTAGATAAAGGAAGGAGTAAGGTTAGAAATGTATACCTGAATTGTCGAGGAAGTAGACCATGACCTAGCGAACCTGAAGGTGCAAGGAAAGTGAAGGACTTCATAGCTACTCATAACTATGAAGTTGAAGGAAGAAAGCACCTTACGAGCCTGCGGACCCACAAGGAAGGTGTCCCCCAAAAAATCTAGTAGTGAAGCAAGAACCTTATAGGCCTATAGACCTACAAGGAAGGCATCCCCCAAAAACTCTAGCATGGAGGAAATCTAAAGGAAGTGCCCTATAGGCTCTCAGTCCTGCAAGGAGGTATTCCCCAAGATCTCTCACGTGGAGGAAACCCAAGAAAGCGGACTCCACAGAGTCAGGAAGTGACCACATAGGCAATTAAGCAGACAGTCGCACGAACCATCGATAATTTGGAAGTATTTCAAAGGGGTCCCTCGGGAACCCTTCAAAAGAAGAGGGGTCCACTCAAGGGATGTACTATTTGAAAAGTGAGGTCTAGTCAGGTTGCCCCCAAGCTAGAAGTGAATGATTTCATTCAAGATAAGATCTTTCAAAGGGGGTCCCTTGGAAACCCATCATGAAGAAGGGGGTCCTCTCAAGGAATGCACAATTCAAAAATAGATTTTCCCTTTCTCAAATCGATCCATCATCAAGGGATCCTTTTGAAAGATCACTTCATCAAGGAATTCGAAAGGAAGAATATGCCCCCACGCGAGGGGAAGGTCAAAGTTGTTCCCGTTTTGGAGGAAGGTTTCCAAATCCTTTCTTTATGAAACCATGATGAAGGAAACATGTTCCATTAGGGTTCCAAGTTGAGAATGCGATTCTAAAGAAAGGTTTGCAAAGATTTTTGAGAAAAGATTCGTTGAAAATGAATGCATTTTCTGAAAATTGAAATGTTGAAGAAAGGCGTTATGACACATGAGAGGGACAACTCAAGAAAAAAAGAGAAAAAGATAAAGATAAAGCAAAAGAGAGAAGACAACATGAACAAAGGGCATAGGGGGATTTGGTTTAGTGGGGTTAGATCTATCCAAGCTCATATGAATAATAGGTAACCGTGGTGCAAGGAAAAAGATCATCAATCACCAACTAGATCAAGAAGAATGCACATAAAACAAAGTAAAAATAAAAAAAATTGGGTCAACATGGAAGGGAAGCCTAAATGCCCCCAACGCTTTGCATTGTCCCCAATTTATGAAAAATCAAGCACAAACATGGAAGAATGATGATACAAATAGAAGAAGGTTTATGACACAAAATCCATGCCTATATCCAAGCACCAACAAGGGTGACAAGGGTCATCTAGGCACACATAGCATGATCACAGGGGAACACATCACAAAACACACACACACAAAAGATCAAGAAGAGGTCTCCTACTAACACTGATTGACCAAGAGGTCATCCGCTTCCCACTCTAGGTCATCATAGGGGGAAGGAGGATTAGCTTGCAGTAGTAGGATGTTAAGAGGAGGAGTGTCCAGCCTTCCTGCAACAAGGGCCAAGGAAGAAGGCCCTGCAAGGTCTTCTTCACTGAGCTCTTGTGGAGCTAGGGTCAAGGACTTCACGAAGATCGTTGACAAGGTCGAGAATTCATCCATAGAGTTAACCATGCATCTCATAGGAGGGCCGTGTTTAACTTTAGTAGATGGGGTAGGCTACGCCTGAGATTCACTGCTAGGCTTTCCGAATTACTCAAGAGCGGTGACAAACTCAGGAGAAGCTGGGACTGGTTCTGTCACTAGGACATAACAAGTCAATGCGGGGCTACCTTATAGAGAAGGAGGGCTCCTCTTATGTCCTTCGCTGCTAGAAGGACCACACTCCACATTTTGCTTCGTCGAAGGAGATGAACTCCCCACAGATGAGGCTAGAGGTGTGAAGGAAGAGGAGGACAGAATCGTAGCATATACAATTGAAGTATTAATTATATACACAGGGTTTGGGAAAGGCTGGATATTTAGAACGGATATCAGCAATGTGGCTCCACCAAAGGAGTGATGAAAACTTGTACCCCCTTAGGGTTAGGTGCATTCACACTCGCAACAGAAGCCAGAAGCGGTGTAAAAATAAACTAAAGAGAAGTAGAAGGAAGGGAAGAGGGTGACACTGTAAGAGGCCCTGAAGTAGGGGCAATCACTTCTTCCTCCTTCCTTTGTGAGGTGGCCTACTTAGTCAAGAGTGCCTTTGACCAGTGCTTGCACTCATACGCAAGGAAATTTCTATGACTCTTTTAGCTGGAGGCCGGGGGATGCAAAGGAACAAAAGGATCCTATTCAACCATGGGAATGTCGACTACATCCATTTCTGGCAGAGGAACATATTCCTAAACGGGAGTAGGAGGAACAGGTTGAGGAGCAGTAGGGGGAGTTGACTCAAGAGCCTCAACAACGGGCCTCTTCCTGTTCACTGCCTTAGGAGCAGGAGCTGTAGGAGGTCGCAGATCAAATTCCCTTCATGAACCTTTATTTCTACCATATAAGTAGTACCACGGTCTGGGGTATTAATTAGGGAGATCTGTGATCCTGAGCTTGGGCCTACACCAAGGAGGAATCATCAGACTCAACGGATAGCTGTCGGGATGACTCATCCAATACTCTTCCCAAGAAAGGGGAGAGGACGAGGCAGTCTAGGAGAAGGTAACCTTCTCTTTACCTTTACGGGGAGGAGAAGGAGTTGGCATGGAATTCTCTTTTCCTTTATGGGAGGAGAGAGTAGTCAGTATAGGCTTCTCCTTCTCCTCTCGGGAAGAGGAGGAAACCGATGGATTTATCACGGGAAGGGTCAGTTTCGACTATCCCTAGCTCCTAGTTTTATACTTCACATAATTCTTGTAAAGTAGGTCCGTTCTCAGAGGAAGTAGACCAACTGGGGAGGGCCAAAAGCGATCTAATGGATATCCACCACGGGACACCAATGGTTGATATCCGGTGTCATGTACTACATGCATGACACCTTCATGAGAGAATTTTAAACAATTGTGAATAACGAAGGTGATTCCATTCATGAAAGCTAACTAGGGTATTCCTAGCTTTAGCCTAAACAGATTTGACTCTAGGATAACATTGAAAACCGTGTCAACAGCCTTGGGTCCAACCAGGATAGACAAAGTTATCGAACCGTAAGGTTTAGGGCACATACCATCATGTGTATGAATGGTAGATTTTGTTTTTTCATATTCTTCTTTTTTTAATGAATTTAGTACTAATGTCTCTTCTGTGATAACATTCACGTGGCTCAAGGGGTCTACCAAGATTCTTGTCACAATATTACCATTGATGCAAGCGGGAATATAGAGAGGCCATGGTTTATTGTTTAAGGGAAAATCTTGTGATGTGAATGTAATGTCGGGAAAATTGAGTGCAGGTGGAGGAGTGGAAGTCACCATGACCATGTTAACATAGGCCCTAGGTTGAGTAGAAAAATCAGTGGGATCTACAATCATGTTAGCAGAGTGTGATAGAAATGGGTTAGTGTATATCTACAATTCACTATTAGCTTTTTCCACTAATTTGTTAGCATTTTGTTTACTCTGATCGAGGTGAATGGTACCGTCCTCGATGCGGTCTTGTATCTCATGATGTAGCCACATATAGCAATTGGTATCATGCCCATTAACCCGATGGTACTGGCCATAAGTGTTTTCATCATACCAATTAGGGTAAGGCTCCTTAACAAGCTTCAGATTCAAAAAAGTTACAATCTTATCCTTCAACAACTTCTGCAAGATACAAGAATAAGATTTCGATAACTTTGTGAATTTTTGGTTATGCTTGAGGCTGTTGTTATCAATAGTTGCAACTACATTTGTAATGGCCTTACCTTTCCCAGAGATTGATATGATGGACTTTCCATCAGAATGGGAGCGTGAGGAGGATCCCATGAATTGAACAACCATCTATTGGTACTCTTGTAAGGCCGCACACAAGTGCTCAAAAGAAGGGTATTTCATAAGGGAAAACTTCTCTTTCCAAGGCCTTTGTAAGTTCCCTATGAATATCTTCTGCACATTAGAATTAGACAACTGATACAAGATTTGTGAAAGAAGTGCTTTATAGAATGCTATGAAAATAGTGATTTTTTTGTTATCTCCTTGTTTACATTGGACAAGATCCGAAAAGGTCATCTTCAGTCCGATGTTTGCTTGAAATTGTCTAAGGAATTTATTTACGAGTTGGTCAAAATAGAAAATGGAATTATCAGGTAAGGAAAAGTACCATTTGAGTGCTATTTCCTTGAAAGATCGGAGAAACACTTCAACCATCAATGCATCGTGATGGAAGAAGTCCGTGCACAGGGCGTTAAAGGTGGACACATGTGTCTATGGATCACCTTTACTGCCATAATTTTCAAACTCAGAGATATCCATTCCCTAGGGGAAGGGAGTTGTGTAGTTTTCACACACATGCCCCGCTGAAAGTAGGGACCCTCTTTCACTTTGGTTTTTAGTGTCTTGGCCCTTTCATTTTGAGGATTAAATTTTCCTTGGCATGTGCTTAAATGTTCATTTTGATTTCCTAAGTGATTCCCCTAAGTTATTCATTGAAAATCTTAAGTTTTGATCGAATTTAAGGTTTTTACCCTAGTTCGGGATTTTCCACCCTATGCAGATTTTCCCGGATCCTGCTCAAATTCTGATTGAATGCTGTGGTTTGGAGATTTTCATTCTTCGTGGAATTCTATGTGGGCCAGATTTTTTTGAATTCCATCCTGTCATCAGGTTCCCGATTTTTCCTGGCTGTCTTGTCGGCAACATTAATGTCGTTTGTACCATTGACAGGGGGTGTATTTAACCAATCTCTAAAGACTTTTGTGCCATTATGCTATATTGTTTGTCATCGATTAAGCTAAGGAGTGCATTCTTGGAAATATTCAATTTGATTTGAAGCGTTGACTTTGCAGATTGTGGGTTTTGGTTGTGATTTCCTGTGCATTTTTGTTGCTGTTCTTTGTAGAGCGCCATTAAATTCGCATTTGCTGTTTCTGGGATTGATTTCTGCTTCATCAATGGTATGTATATGATTTCCCTACTTTTGATTGATGAGGGTTAGCGGTGCTTTGGTGTTTTTTGGTTTGTTCAGGGTTCAAATTTCTGTGGTTTGCAAGTTTGATGCTAGGGTTGCGTGATATGGTTTGATTTCTAGTTTCCCAAGTAGTTTATGTGATTGTTCATTGTCTTGCATTGTGAGAGAAATTTCTTGTGAACCGTGAGTCCCCCTAGTAAAGAATTAGCAGTTGAAATGATTGAATCCGGAGCTTGCCTGTGCGTTAATGGCGGATTTGTAGGGTTTGACTTAGGGCATCACCATTTAACTTTAGTTTTCTTTCGAGTTGGCCTAGAACTCTAAGAAAACCTATAGAGGGCCCATATCAAACTTGTCTCAGGCTTAGATTCTTAAAAATTTATAATTGATCCATCAATCTAGGCAAAATCATGATTGAATGCCGGAGTTCGGGTTTTTCACTCATCTCGGGATTGTGCGGCTCTGGCGGATTCTCCTTGTTTCTTTCATTTTCCTGAAATCTGCTATTCTTCGGAGATTCAATTTCTTGCGGATTTCCGTTGGCTCTAGATTTTCTCAAAATCCTTGATTCCTTATTTTTTTTGAAATTTGCAAAATGTCTCCTCCTTCGCAGAAATCTGTCTCTGGCGAATTTTCCTGGAATTTGATGAAATATGATGGAATATGAAATAGCATGATGTGTTAATAGGTGATGGTGCATTTTATGATTAATTTATGCTATTTTGAGATCTCACATGCTGTTTATTGATTAATAATGATCAGATTGAATTGCCAATAGGTGTTTTCATGTTTATTCTATTGGAATCCGTTTGGCCCAAAATTCTCTAAAATTCTTCCCTGGCTTGGATTCCACGGATGGTCCTGAAACCTGAAGTTTAACATGATCATTTTATATGAGGTTTAATAAGGTTTAATGTTGATTTTGATTGATTAAACTTTGCTAGTGTGATCTTTATTATGTTTCCTTTGTTAAGTGTAGGCTAAATCTAGCAAGGTAACAACTGGGAAAGCTAAGGGTGACATGGATGGATCTTCCATATCTGAAGCGGAAAGAATCAAGATGGACACCAAGAGAAAAATCCTAGAGAGTAAGATCACCTCTATCTGGTCAGAAGTAACTGATACCAATGTTGGACTATGGGACTATGAGGAGTTCAAAGGTAGAATGGCAGCACAAGATCTTCCTCTAGTGGCTAGGAGAATGTTAGAATCAGGATTGGTGCATGTAGCTGGTTTTCCTTCCACGGTGCAGTGTTATGAGTTAGTCCTTGAGTGTGTCAGGCACTATGATAGTGATACACAAAGAATTATTGGTCCTCAGGGGAGGATTGTGGCAAATTTAAATCTTGTCTCCATAGCTCAGACTTTTGATATGGCAGATAGATCCCATGTGGTGGCATTCAACATGAAGGCAGCTAAGGAGTACTATGAAGAAGAGACTGTTAAATCATAGTGGCTTATCAATTCCTAGCTGGAGAAGCCTAAGTCTCATTATTCTAAACTGCCTAAACAGCTATTCAAGGCAAAATTCAAGGAGTATTATGATGCCATCACTCTTCTTAGCAGGGTTGTTGGATTAAAGAATGCTGGTATGTTTGAGAATTGGATGTGCCATGTTATTGTGAGGATGGAACAGGAAAAGACTGACTATCATTGGGAAAGTGTCATAAGTAGAGTGATTCATGAGCAATTGTCCAATGTGCTGCAAATGAAGACCTTCACAATGACCTTGTACTTAATCTATGCACTTGCAAGATTTCATCCATACAAGGGATTAAGTACCAAGGGTGTCTTTGGGAAGGATGTTATTTATGAGGTGTACCCTCAATTGCACTTGTGAAGCTTGAGCTACAAGAGGGTGAATGATGCATTCACCATGCATATTACTAGCTTGCTTCAGGGAGCAGAACACATGAGGATTTCAGACCAAGCCAAGGAGCTCATCAAGAAATATGGTGCTTGGTTCATTCAATTCCCAACCTTCTCATACATCTGGGTTGATGGTTTTCAAAGGGCTCCATACAAGCTTCCAAGGTCTCCCACTGATCATATCCTACTTTTGGAGGTCACTAGACAGATATGTGATTTTGATGCCGTTGTTAAAAGAGACAAACATAAAACTGGGTTTGGTGGAGACTTCCCTTTGAGGATAGGCACTGGAGAGGCATGCCCTTCCATTATTTCTTCCCAAGCTTCAGAAGAGAAGATGAGTACTCTTGGCTTGTCTTTCCATTCCAAGAGGTCCATATTTGATATAACAGGTGAAGCCCAAAAGAAGGACAGTAGAGAGTATAGCCATAAGGTTGATTTGGAAGACTACTAGGCCAATTGCAGTGATGAATATGAGGTAAGGAAGAAGAAGTTTTCGTAGCTTCTAGTTGAATCAGTCCGTTTATATAATGTGAAGGTAGTTCTTGATCAACTCGAAGATGATGGGGATCTGATTCAGGGCCATGCTTATGAGGCGGTAAAGGACAGGCCAATTGGTGAAGAAGATTGGCTAGAAGAAGTAATGACAAAATTAAAATAGTTAATGGATCTAGTCACCAAGTTTACCAGAATGTGGCTAAAGCATAAAATGTGGGAGTTGGAAAATGAAGATGTACAATGCACCTATGATCTGATGGGAGATTTGGACCCTCACTCCACTTCTGAGGAATCAACTGAGCAAGATCCTAAAGGAAAAGGTAAGGTGGATTCCAATTTTAAAATCAAGATTAAAGGTGTTCAAGAACAGGAAGCCCAAGAAATAGAAAAACATAGAAAACTAATTTCCAAGAAAAGGGGGCATACTTCAAGGACTAAGAAGTCCAAAAATAAAGAAACTAAAAAGCAGAGTCTTGAAGTTGATGTTCCTATGCCTAAAAGAAGGAGAATTGTAAGATTATCACAAAAGGAAGGTTCCAAGGATGGAGTTGAAGTGGGTCCACCTGTGGTAAATGTAGAGAGTTCAGGAGAAAAGACACAGGTATATACAAGGAAGTCTAGGACTCCTTCTCCTAAGGATAATGTGCCCAAAGCATATCCTCCTCTAGTTACTTCTCATGAGGAGCAACATGATGATGTTCCTTCTTCCCATGAAGCTCAAAGCAAACTAGGTGAATCTGAGAAAGCTGAGGATCATCCAGAAACTGAGGGAGAGGAATTCCATGAGGGTGAACTTTATAATGCAGAGGCAGAGGTGGAAAAGGTGATGCAGTTTCCCTTGGTTACATATGAGGATTCACCTGTTGGAACTGAAGAGGTCAAATCGCCTCCAAGAGAAGAAGAAGTAAAAAAGGTTCTGTCACCTGAGCACAAGGAGGAACATGCTGAAGAAAAGGAGAGTAAGGCCGAAGAGGTTTCCGAGAGGAAGAATTTGAATGAAAATATGCCTAAAGATCAACAGAAGGAGGTTGGAAAGAGTAAAGTACAATTAGAATCCACTGTTCCTAAGTTTTTGGACAAGGAAATAAAGAGAAAGTAGGTTGTTGTGGAGGATACTCCACCTAACTGGGATGAGTTGCTGGCCAAAATTGGAAAGGATAAAGGTAAGAAGAAAGCCAGAGTCATTTAAAATATTGAAAGAGATGAGGCAAGTAATAGAGTGGTCCACATTGCAACTCCTACTCCAGATAAGAATAGGGATGAGGTAACTGCAAAAGATTACAACTTGAAGACTATCAATTTAGGGCCTACTTCCGTTGAGCAGGACATTGAAGATTATCAGGGTTCTAGCACAATTATCCTGGGGAGATTAAGGAAATAAATTCAAACTAAGCAGGAGCTGAAGAAAGAAAATGAAAAACTCAGGAAATGCTTAGAGGATCTGATGAAACCCTTGCAATCCATTAACCCCTCATCCTCTGCTGCAAATACCTTACCCCAAGAAACTATCACTGAGTTGGAAAGGATGAAGGCTTCCACTCTTGCTACTACAAATTGGCTGCAGGTGGTGCGAACTAAAGGAAATGATGCTATTAGGGATATTCTATCATCTGGAAAGGATGCTGTGAGGGAAATTGATTGGTTGAAGGAGGTGTTAGCTCAAGATAAGGAAGATACAGACCTCTTGCTGCAGAAAACTAAAACCATCATGGAGTATACCAAGGACAAGATTATAAGTGATGGAATTCTCCCTTCCTCCAGAGCTGTTGAACCTTGGGAGTGGTTTGAGGCATTGCAAATAAGGAAAAAGGTTCTAAAAAAGATCTACAAGCAGAGGAGGCAAATTGATGATACCCTAACTGGTTTCTATAATGGCTGCATTGCTTTCTTTGAGATAATGATAGGGAGAAGGAAAATTGCACCTAAATATTTGAGTTTAGAATAGTTGATAAAGTGGTGGTAGGATGTTTATGCTCCAGTCAGTGATGATCCTGTTACTGAACACCAGTTAGATGATGCGGCCACCTACATTACTGTCATTGATAAATACCTAACATATAAGTTTGAATGGGATAAATTAGTGAAACAATCAAGGGAGGATATTACATCAATTGAGAGCCGACTTAAGGTTTTTCCTTTACCACCTGTGGCTGACTTGGATAAGGTGCTTTTGAAGGTGCATGAAATGTTGGATCAAAATAAAGACAAAGGGGAAGAAAGTTAATGTTGGGCTACATCGAGATTTGTGCTTCCCTATTATTTTGGCATGCATTGGTACGAGCTCCATTGGAGATCCTAGGCCAACCTGGATGAAGCTCATGCATTTAATACTTATTTTATTTTATTTTGAATTTCTCTTGGCCGACTTGTTGTGGCCAATTATTATTGTAAAACCTGGCTAGGCCGACATGTTTTGGGATTTTCTATAAATATGGCATTTTACCTCATTTGTAAGGGTTAAGTATAGACATAGACGAATAGAGAGATAGCTGATACTAGAGTGAATTAAATAGAGCAAGAGGTAGAAAGTAATTATTCTCAAGAAAATATTGTAACAGAAAGCCAGAATTGTTGCTACAGTGGATAATTTGATGCAAGTAATGACATTGTGATTTGGTGCCATACTTGTGTTCTTCTTATCTTGCATGGTTCTTGTTATTCTATCTTTCAAATTGCTTTGAGGAAATTTAATAGTTCAATATTTAGGATTATATTTGATTCAATGATATTTATGGTTTGATATTTGAAGTGTTGCATCAATCCCTAGTCCATACTTTTCACAACCAACTGATTGTTAGTTGCTTTGCAAAGTTAGCCTGGACTTTATATTCATTGTGCTTAGTTCAATTGCGAGGATTTATTCATTTCAATTGCAATAGGATTGTTTTGAATGAGTGTTCATGATCTGAAAATCCTAACACCTTAGAAGATTACACTATTTCTATAAGATTGTAGATTCATCTGGGTCAAGTAGAAATCAATTTTGAGGGATTGGTCCATTTCGAGTGTTTTGTCATTTGCATTGTTAATCTTAGGAGTAGTTAAATCTAGAAATATCTTTGAAACCTTATATCTTTTGTTATTTCTTTCATCATTGGGTTAGATTTACGATTGAAGTATTATCACATTGTTAGATCTGATAAATTGAAGATTCAATATTTTGCTTGTAGTAAGGTCCCATTGTGATTACCAGCATTTTCACATTTATCACTGAGTTGTTTATGCATTGTCAAAACTTGAAATTAGAGACCTTGGGGTTACCTCTTGAGGTTTGCTGAAAGAGATTTACCTTTGAAGAGAGATAGGATTTCATATTCTATCTGAGTTGTTGCTGTGCAGAAAAAATCATCAATAGGAGTGTTTAAGATCACAACAGAAAATGGATTGTGTCGAAAGAAGGGTTGGAAGATAGGTTGAGTAGAGGCTTGGGAAAGACTCGCTAACTGGCTCTGCATCTTACCCATATTTTGAAGAAGGGTGTTCAGAAAGGGGTCATTAGAAGATAGAGGGCTAGAGGAAGCTCCTCCAGAACCATCGCCAAAGCCACCTCTAGAACCGCCATCGGTGTGACCTCTTCCAGAACCACTACCAGAGCCACTACCACTGGTAGGGCCTCTACTGGAGCCATCGCCATGACCTCCTCTGGAACCACCTCCACCAACACCACCTTTGCTTCTGAATCCATCATCACTACCAAAGCCCCCACCACTCATCCCGCCAAAGCCTCCAACACTATAGGTGATAGGGGGTGAAGCTAAAGCCCAAGGGGACCTTGTTTACTTTGAAGGCTTCAGGTTGTTAGGAGATAGAAGGGATATTGATAGAGGGGACCGCGTTGGCCATGTAAATGGACGTGGGAGGCATCAATACTCCTAACTCTCCTTCACGCTCTCCGAAGGTAAATCCTTATTCAAAGCTAGGACTGTTCAAAGGAGCACACCCTTCAACGAGACCGAGGAGGCTAGTCAAAAGTTCTATGCTTGTTCGATCTTTACCCATCATATGTTTTAACTCGCTGACAACCCGAGCAACTCTAGCCATCTTCGGATTTATTTCCAAGTGATTTTCTAAGTCGCCCAACCCTTTAGTGAGGGAAGAGACATATTCTATAGGGATCTGAATGACCTCATACTCATCTATCGACAACGGTGTAGGAGATGTAGGGGGAGTGGGAACATGATCGGTCTTGTCAATGAATCCCATCTCATTCCTTGATAACTGCTCCTGCATAGCAGCACTAATGGCAGGACCAAAGAAAAGGCCTATAGATAACCCAATAGAGACCATCCTTTCCATCAGGAGGTGTCGTATAGTTCTCCTAATGATATACCTAGAAGTTGCGGATTGGGTTATGATGCTCATAAACCTTCATAACACTCAGGAACACAACACTCATGAAGTACACAAGAGAGGTCTCAACACTAATGGATGAATAGGCGTTGGTTCACATCAAGTTCACCAAAAATGTAAGAGAGGGGAACCACCACGTGGAAGGCCCCAGGTCACGGAGGGCCAAGATGCAGAAGGCTGCCCTAACTTACCTTAGCTAAATAGGGTGTTAGGATATGAGGATGAGAATGATGAGGACTATAAATCCCTACAACCACTCTACAATCCTAAGATTCAAAATGAAGCTAGGCGAGTTGGTTTTTGAGCTCAAAATTGTATCTTAGATAGCTTGCTATCCGAGGACAAGAGTGCAGTTTTGGGACAACAACACGGTGCATTGGCATCTCTTAGGTGCACTGGTGTTCGTACAACAAGAGGACCAAAAGTACAACGTGAACTATCAGAAAACAAGCTAGCAGCCTAGCTCGCTACTTCTAAAAGAGCAAAACAACACTATGAAATACGAAAAGTACAAACGAATGTGATAAAGCAAATATACCAAAGCTAGGGTGACGAAGGTGATTTCATAGAAGAGCTTATTCGCTAGCTAGCTCCGCAAAGCACGTACACCTACAAACAGAAAGGGGAAAATGTTGGGTGGTTATAAAGGGGCCTACCTTAGTTAGACCCCTGTTTAGGTGTTTCCACCTCCATGAAAACCAATAAAGTGAGATAAAGAAAACAAAGTAGTAAAGAGCACTAAAGCACTACAAAATAATAAATGTGCTAACTCAACCAAGTGATAGAGGAGAGGAAAGGGAGCTTACCACCTCCACCAAGAGCACTCAAGGCTACTTGGGCTAGAAAATGAGAGTACTCAAGCCTCTACTGCAATGGTGTTTGTCCCCAAATTGCTCTACCAAAGTGATGGGGTGATGTATTTGCTACAATGAGGTGCAAGGGCGCTGCTTGAAAGCTTGAGAGTGAGTGCAAGAGTATGAAAGTGAGCTTGTGAATGAAGTGAAGAAGTTGAAATGTTTTTTGAAGGAGTGAATATGAAGAGGATATGGAGAAAAACAACCATATTCGGGTTGGTTGGCTGAAGGGTGTGTTACAACTTGACTCCCAATGAGAAGTGTAATGCATCTGCAAGTTTAGCCATAGGAATTTTCTAGGGATGTAAGCGCACCACGCGGGCGTCCTTGATAGAAATAAATCCACCGATGCTCAAAGCAAGCACCAAGTAGTGGGATTAGGTGGAATTAAGCCTTCGAACTTGGTTTTCTAAAGTGGAGAAGGAAAAAAGGGGAATTTGCATAAGGGGTGCAACTTCACTCCTATACATGTTCCAATCATTCAATGGTTATTGTTATACATGCAATGGGTTTGTGCTTGAGGCTTTTGAATGTAGATCTAAAATGGAAATAAGTAAGTTTTCTTAACAAAAATGTGTCATATGTCATAAATGTAATTAACCAGGACATGTAGCTAAGTTTTACTGAAGTAAGAATGTGAAACCCTTTGGTTCATAAAAGAAGATTGATCTTATAAAGAAGGTTGATCCGGTTGAGATGAAGAAGGATATGAAAAATATATGGAAGAAAAAGGAAGAGAATGAGGTGAATAATGAGTCTGTGCCAAATCCTGGTGCAAATGTTTCCTCTAAAAACTAGATAGAGAGCATTGGCTCAGGGGGAGTTTTAGCAGAAAAATTTCTAGCCCCCTACCAAAGATGAGATGTTGATGTATTCAACATATTGGTATATGTGTTGGTTAATATGCTTGATCTATTGGTGAAATATCTGGTAAGAAATATCTTGTTGTAGAGTTTTGTGAAATTTTTTGAGGTTCCTGTAATGACACAATAAATGTTTGACAAATTTTTGACCTGAATTTCTTTGTTGCAATTAGTGTGCATATTAGGTTATTGGAAAAGGGTTTATGTTTCATTATGAAAATTCTAAAAGTCATTTGTGTTCAAGAATTTGAAGATAAGATTAGAGAAAAATAGATCTGAAGTATTTGTGAAGTGTTGTGCAAAATCCCAATCGATGAAGATTCACAAGGTAATTACTATTTCTTGCAAAACCCTAATTTCAAAGAAGTGCAAGATGTTTACTCCACAAGTTATTGATGTACTTGAGATGTTGGGACTTGAACTCAAGAAGCACCCATACAAATCAATGGAAATGGATCCTCAAGGTGCATTTTCGAGGGTTCTTAGTGATGTGATGCACATAGAGGATGTACATATTTATATTTATACAAAGATGGATGAGTATGACCACTTGAAGATGGAAAAATTTAGGGAAAAGGTTCTAAAAGGAGATGATTTGGATCTAAAACCATAGTACTCTAGCTTGAAGAAGAATAAATTGGATGTGTGGAACGAGTTTCCCAATTTTTTTTTATGAAGATGACTGGGTGAAGTATGTCCTTAGTAGAATAAATGATAAATTTATGTGGTTGGACATGCTGCACATGATCACTAAAGATGCAATTAGGGTTGTCATTGGTTTGTGCTCCACTAGGACAATCCCAACATTGAAGGCGGTGAAGAATGAGGTAGTGATGAAGCTCACTAATGCAGAGTTTGACAAGCATGCCCGAATGGTGAATGACATTAAAGATCCAATAGTCAAGTATACTTCTATGTTGATTGGTTAAAAAATATTTTTCAAAAATAGAGAGAATTTTGTCTCAACCATCGTAATACACACAACTCACCAGATGGTGAAGGAAGGTCTAGACATTGATTTGTGTGAGATCATGAGATTACAATTGTTGGAGAATCTATAAAAGACAATAGAGTCAAGGAACCCTTTTCAGTATGGTACCCTAATTATTTGCTTGTTTCTTTACTTTCTAAATGAAGTGTCTGGAGTAAAGAATTTTGTATGGGATGACAATATTCTAGTAGTTGTACAAATTAGAGATTACTTAAGGAGATTTGTAGACTTTGAGTCTTGAAAGTTAGTTTCGTAGGGATTTTTCATAACATTTCAAGACTAAATGCAAGAGAGATATAAGATTCTGGCAAGTGTTGTCAATAAATCTAGAGACTATTGCTATTTTGAAGTAGGTGAACCCATAACACTTTAGATTCTAGATCTTGGTTATGAGGTAACAAAAGCTGAACTTACTAGCATTGCATAGGTTGTATTGAGTAAATCTAGAGATCCAACAGTAGATAGGTGATGGATAGGGGTCATTGCTATCACAATTCCCTAATCATTTAATCTTTAATTGTCAACTTGGGAGTGTCTAAAGCTATTTTTTGTAAGAGTTGGATTGGTTTTGGGGGGGTTTTTTGTGTGTTTCATTTTGATAGGAGTGGTTCGAGGCTATTACTTCATGTAGATCTTGCTTATCAATTAGGAAATCAAACTAAATCTAGACTATTAAAGACATTTTGGAGCGCTGGGAGAACAATTGTGAAAATCTCATGATACTCTTCAGTTGATGTTGAACAACACTAAGAGCTGGAATGTATGCTTGGCTGAAACTGTGGTTTGGCTGACAGGTAACTTGGTCAAAGATGTTGAGTTATGACATGTTAGCTGCCAATCTCATTTGAATAGAAAAATGATTAGCACTTCATCTAATCAATAAATGCTCTTCTAGTTATGTGTTAAATACACAATTATGAAACAATCACACATTAAATGCCATTCAATCATGAATTCAAAGAAAAAAACATTTATATAAAAGCATTCAAATTCAAAGTCTTCATGCATAATTGAGTTCATAAATGAAGTATATAAAAGATAATATCATCAGTTTTTAACCCAAATATAAAGTATTAAGTATCAAACTTATAAAATACACGAGGTCTTTGCAAGCCCTCATCATTGGGGTTTGTTGTGTGTTTCATTTTTTCAGGAGTGGTTCGAGGTTGTTACTTCCTTATTAGAATTTTCTCTATGCTATTCTTCTAACTTATTTCTTACTTAACCTTATTCTAAAAGCTTTTAACAAATCATTTTAGAATAGAAAATATGCAAAGGTAGGTCATATTCCAAGTTGGATTAGATTGTGAGGAATGGATAATTAAACTTAATTTGTCTTGCAGAAAAACAAGGATCTAACATTTACTTGAATTCCAAAATCTAACTAATCAACAGAGTTGAAATCTAATTATTTGCTTATTCCTAATTCAAAAATAAACTACTCCATTCCTCATACATCCAATTTGACAAGTAATAATTCATTCTTTGTGCATATTCCATTAAGAACATAACCATTTATCAATGATAAACTAACTATTTTATCTGCAATCTAATGAACTGGAAAGTGAACTAAATTATAGAAGTGAGGATTCTAATTAACCAATACAGTAATGAAACAAAGATTTCAACAATGCAGTCTTAGATTTATAATTTATTATAACATTAAACTGATGAAACAATTCCAACTAAAAACAAGAACGAAGATGCAATATTAAACAAGAATGAAGAATAACTATTAACTTAATATGATCACCTTCCTTTGGAATAGTGGGCCCTGCTCTACCTTTGGAGGGATCTAACATATAAATGAATCAAATTCTTCTTTTTTATTTCCATTGAATTTTCCCAAAGAGGGGTGAAGTACAAAATGTTTCAACTAGGAATTGAAAAGTGATATCTACTTGAAATAAAAAATTAATATAATCTACTACCTAACTAACTTGAGACTGGATATATATATCCTCTCTTATTTGAAAATGAGGAAAAGCAGGAAATAAAACTAACTCCAGACTATTAAAGACATTCTAGAGCACAGGGAGAACAATCATGAAAATCTCATGATAATCTTCAGTTCATGTCAAACAACACTATAGAGCTGGAATGTATGCTTGGCTAGAACTGTGGTTTGGTTGACAGGTAACTTGGTCGAAGATGCTGAGTCATGAAAGGTTAGCCGCCAATCTCATTTGAATAGAAAAATGGTTAGCACTTCATCTAATCAACAAATGCTCTTCCAGTTATGTGTTAAATACACAATTATGAAATAATCACACATTAAATGCCATTCAATCATGCATTCAAAGAAAATAAGCATTTATATAAAAGCATTCAAATTCTAAGTCTTCAAGCATAATTGAGTTCATAAATGAAGTATATAAAAGATAATATCATCAATTTTTAAGCCAAATATAAAGTATTAAGTATCAAACTTATAAAATATATGAGGTATTTGCAAGCCCTCATCAATAGGTTTGGAACCTATAAAGAAAAATCTAGCAAAGAAAGCCTAGAGAAGAAAAAGAAGGATATTATAGAAAAGGTTGAGAACATGAAGGCTAATTTGGAAAGAGAATTTGGTGCCCCTGAAGCCCCTGTGGAGAAATCCAAAATCACATCTATTCCTCCGCAGAATTCCCCAAGGACAAGAAGGTCAAGTAGGACCTCAGTCTCCTATCCTGATGTTCCAAAGTCAGGAATGCGGTAGAATGAACCTAAATTCTATTTTGCAACTATTTTTTTTGGAGAAAGGGACATGATAAATCCCCCCTTCCCAAAATTTCTTGTCCTCAAGAAAAGAAAATTTGGATGCTGTAAGATTTAGGTCCTTCCTAGGTAGCATATTCAATTAGAAAGTCCTTCCAACAAACATGATACTTAGTTATATTCCCGTTCTTTAGATTTTTGACCCTGGTATCAATAAAAAATTCTAGAATAAGGATGAGTTTACCTTAATCATCAAGGGGTGGTAACTTATTAGCAAGAGATATATTCAATCCGAAAACCTTCTTCAGACATGAAACATGGAAAACATTGCGGATTTTGTTGTCTGCTAGAAGTTCCACCACATAAGCAACTTCTCCAACCTTTCGGATTATCTTGTATGGTCCATAGAACTTAGGCTTGAGCTTCTCTTCTCTTATTTTCTTGATGGAAGTCTGTCTATATGGTTGCAATATGATAAACACCATATCTCCTACCTCAAATTCTCTTTCTATGCACTTTCTATTTTCATACAACTTTTGCTGATTCTGGGCAACTTGTAGGTGATCCTTGAGAGTTCTCAAGATGTATTGACTTTGATTAACCAAATACTTTGTTACTGGAATGCTACTATCTATGAGGACTAATTATCCAAAGGTTAATACATCATATCCATAGAGAGCCTTGAATGGGGACATGCCAATAGACATGTGATGAGTTGTGTTGTAGCAATATTCTCCCAAATGTAGCCATTTGATCCAAGCCATCTGTTGATTGGTGACATAGTTCCTCAAGTATCCTTCTAACCACTTGTAAATACAATTTAACTTTTCCCATTAGTTTGAGGATGGTAAATTGTGCTAGGGGTGAGTTTGGTGCCCAATAGATGGAGTAACTCCCAAAAAGTGTCGAGGAAATGACAATCTCTTTCACTGACAATGTTCTTGGGTAATCCATGCAATCATAAAACTTCCTTAAATAATAGTTTTGCAACTTGCAAATATTTGTAGTCATTGAAGATTGCAAGAAAATGGGCATATTTGGTCAACTTATCCACTACAACATAGATACAATCCTTTCCTTGTGCTTTGGGTAGTCTGATGATGAAATCCATGGAGATACTTTCCCATTTTTTCTCTAGAATGGGAAGAGGCTATAGTAATCTAGTCAAAAACTCTTGTTCCCTCTTGTTCTACTGGCATGTGATGCATCCCTAAATGTGTGAGAGAACATCCTCCTTAAGGCCCTTCCAAGAAAACCTTTCCATGATCTTCCAATAAGTTTTGTAGAATCCAGGATGCCTTGCTGTTGGCACATTATGATAAGCTTCCAATATCTTTTCCTTTACCTTAAAGATCCTGGAACTAGGAACACCCTATTTTTGAATAGTATCAAGTCTTCCTCCACTGCATACTGGTCATCCTTCTCTACTCCCTCCTAGACACTGATAGCAAAAGGATCCTTAGCATACACTTCCATGATGGAATCCTTCCAATTAGTTGATGTGATGGACGCATGGCACAATGCAGGTCTCCTAGAGAGTGCATCCACCATAGGATTCTTCTTTCCTTTGATATATTCAATATCATAATCATATGCTTGTAATTTTCTGACCCATTTTTGCTACCTATTATTTAAATTTTGCTGGCTCAGGAAGAATTTCAAATTGTTGTGGTATGTATTGACTATAAATCTCCTATACATAGGGTATTATCAAAATTTCTCTAGAGCATGAATTATAGCTAATATATCCTTATCATATATGTGATATAATTTTTTATGGTACCTCAATTTCCTACTTTCAAATGCTATAGGGTGTCTCTTCTGAGAGAGAAAAGCTCCAATCCCTTCACCAGTAGCATCACATTCTACAACAAAAGAAAGTGGAAAATAAACAATCATAAGAGTCAAACAAGAGCTCATTAACTCTTTCAATTTCTTAAAGGTCCTTTGTGCTTCTGCTATCCATTCAAAGGCTAATGCTTTAGACAGATTGGTGAGGGGGCCACAAATTGAGAGAATTCTCTAAAAAACCTCTAGTAGTAGCTACAAAGTCCAAATAATCCTCTTAGCTAAGATAGATTCATAGGAGGAGGCCAGTATAAGATAGCTTGGATCTTTTATTGATTAACTTGAACTCCTTTAACAGTTATGACATATCCCAAATATAACATCTCCGTTGCCCCAAACTCACATTTGGATATCTTCACAAAGAGAGACTGTTGTTCTAGGATTCCCAAGACTATATCCAAGTGCTTCAAATGCTCTTCCCATGTTTTTCTATAGATCAAAATATCATGAAAGAAAACTAACACAAACTTACTCAAATGCTTACCAAAAACATGATTCATGCATGATTAGAATTTTTTTGAAGCATTGGTGATACCAAAGGGAATAACTAGGAACTCAAAATTCCCATAGTGACACCTGAAAGTGATCTTCTAAACATCTCATTCCCTCATTTGGATCTGGTGGTATCCAGACCTCAGATCATTCTTTAAGAAGGATACTACATCATGTAGTTCATCAATCAACTCATCTATTTGTGGTATGGGGTATCAATTCTTTATGGTCTTCTTGTTTAATGCATGATAGTCTATGCACATCCATAGAGTACCATCTTTCTTCTTCACTAGCACCACAAAATATGCAAAAGGACTAGAGTTAGGTCTAATGTAACCCATATACAACAAATCCTTTATTTCTTTCTCTATGTCTTCCTTATACATGCAAGGATGACTATAAGGAGTGGTCATAATCGAATTTGATCCCAGTTCAAGTTCTATGATATGATGGAAACCTCTATCTAGTGGTAGTCTATGAGGCAAGTCACTGAAAAAAACTACGCTTATCCTTGGAAAATATTTTGTATATCAATATGAACTTGACCATTCTTATGTTTTGAAGAATCCTTTCAAATCACCAAACAACTAATAGACCAAGAAACTTCGTTCTTCTCGAAGATCATTTCCATTCTCTTGGTTGATACTAATTGTAAACCACCATTTTACATTCCTTTTAGAATCACATCCTTCCTATTGGATTTGAAATTGAGCTCCATTTTTTGGTAGTTTGTAGTATACTCACCTAATGGATGTAACCACTGCACACCCAAAATCACATCAACTTAACCCAAACCAATGACATAGAAATCATCACAAAACTTATGATCTCCAAATTTTATGTCCAACTTCGAGACTTTCTCTTTGTAGGGTAAGTTATACCCATCCACCATAGTGACAGTGAAGCCTTCAAAATTATCCATATCTAGCCTTCTTCTTATCACATGTCCATCAATGAAGTTATGAGGAGCTCCTCCATCAATAAGTACTATCACCCTTTGTCTGACAAGGACTCCCCGAACCTTGAAAGAATGGTACCTATGTGCATTGGATAGAGATGCTAGAATTCCACCACTATTGTTTTCCTTATATTCTTCCTCCAGAGGAATGTCTTCTGGATCATGAAATTCTTCAAACCCATCTAATTTTGATTCTTTGTCAGAGATGACTTCTATATAGTGGAATGTCCATTTTCCAAGACACTTGTGTCTCAGTACCCATGGTTCTGTGCAAGAGAAATAAAGCTTCTTCCTTTTGAGCTCATTCCTGGTCTCATCATCATTCTTATTAGGTGTGAAAGGGGGAGATGGTTTCTGAGCGGTCCAAGGCTTCTTTTGAAAATTTCCCTTTGGCTTATTCCATATTGATGGTTTTGATTTCTACTGAGAAACATAATTCTCTAGATCAAAAGCTTTCTTGATAGTCTCCTAAAGTGTTGAGGGGTGGAATGCTTTCACTAAGACCCTGAGTTATTTTTCCAAGCCTTATATGAATAGAACTATGCGTCTTCTTTTTGAAATGTTAGTTACCATGAATGATAGCTTTTGGAAGTCTACAGCATATTCTTCCACACTTCCTTTCTACTTGAGGTGAGACAATTCTCTAAAATGTTCTTCTAGATTTCTTCTATCAAACCTCTCAACTAGTCTACTAAAAAATTCATCATAAGATTTAATCAATTTGTGGCCTTGAGTGACTAGACCATGATGGAACCACAAATCATGAGAAATTCCTTCCAAATGTAGGGTGGCAGATTTATGGCATCTTCCTTAGACATTGGCTTGAGTTGCAAATATGTATTGAAAGTTTATGCAACCATGCCCTAGTAGTGCTTTTCTCAGATCCATCAAAAGGCGAAATAGATAGCTTTCCCAATGAGTGATCTAGTTATTTTGGCTTGAGGGATGAATGGTAAGTTCCTCTTTTATTCTTCTTCATCGCCATAAAATATTTCAAAGAAAAGATCTCTTTTATTGGAGGGTCCAAAGCCCTAATTCCTCATCAGCTCTCGAGATGTCATCTTGGAGGGTAGTTTTTCCCTCTGGTACTTCTTCCACTCTTTGGATCAACTTGGGATTAAGGGGCCTATTACTAAATTCTATTTTGAAACTATCTATAGCAATCACCTTTTCCTTCCCCTTTCCACCACTTGATTCACTGAAGGCACTAGAACACCATTAATGCTATTATTCTCCTTCCTTGCATTAGTTTGAATCCATTGAAACATCTAGCTGAACATGTCAGTAAGACAATTTTTCCCTTGTATCATTTCCTCAAATTTTTCTTTGGCTTCATCATCCCCATCATTTCTTCCTGCTCTGCTTTCTTTAGTTCTCTCCTCCAGAACTTGATCTCCCATTCACTCAACAACATTAATCATTAGGAAACCCTATAGGTTAGTACAATCTTACTCTAATACCACTATAATGTCCCTAACATGTATTTTAACAAAACTAATATATATAGATTGTAATTCAATTTAACACATGAACACAAGAAAATAATCCAATACATTGATATATCAATGACAACTCACTACAATGATCCAGAATGATACACAAGGTTACCATAGATCAACATGCAATATTATTATCTTTTTTACAGAATCCTTTAAAGTGTAGATGCAATCTCCGAATAAGAATTCCCTTTAGAACCAAAGGGGTTTCATCCTCTAATCCTAGTGAACAATGGGTTTTTGTCCAATGAACACAAGTCCTATGGGTTTTCATCCAGAAAAGGAATTCTAACACAAGTGTCCCAAAATACAGAAAATGACATATTAATTTGATGCATTTACATGAATTGGTTTCCCCACATTTATATGCTAACATTCCTCTTAAGGAATAGGTTAGCCTTGAGCCCAATTGGAACCAAAGCCTAGAATTTGAATTTCCAACATGCTACATTAGGTCAACCTTAAAGCCTAGAATTTGAATTTCCAACATGCTACATTAGGTCAACCTTAAGGCCAATATAGATTCCTTTGGAATAAGTGTTCCCTCCTACGGACCCATCCACATGATTTACCTGTTGGCATATGGCTTCTAGTGTTGTCATTCATGGCAACCTAAGTCATTATTTTGGTTCGTAGATCAGGATTTTTTCATACCGGCAGGCAGAGTAAAGAACAAAGTCTTACCGAAAGAGAGAATGAAGAATAGGGTATTCAGTTAGTATGTCGATCTGTATGCTTCACCGGATTATCATTTTGGGTTATGGATCTCAGGGATGGTTTCTAAGTATCTATATTACCTTATTGTTAATTTTTGTGATGTCGCATTAATCGGTGTATAAGTTAGGAGATCCAGCAAGATGATTTTCTATTTATTAGCTCACAGTGGCCAACTTAGTGAATATGAGATGTAACAGATATTCGAGGTATAATTAATTAAGGTATCCTATGGTTGAAGATTTTGTTTTGGGTCCTAGCTATGACGTGGCCAACTTTGATGGGTATGCATCGAATATTAAATGTGGATTGAACCGACTATTGGAAAATATTTTTATTTTGTTGGAGCCGACGTGAAGCGACTAAATCTTTGATAATGGATATATGGAAGAGAAAAATTAATTTGTTGTAAATGAGTGAAGGTGAGTGTGCAAAGTATATTGTGAATATTAGAAGGGTTTTTGAGTGATTTGGCACATTTTCACTTGTGCAGAAGAGGATTGTTGTGAAGCAAATTAAGGCAGAGCAGAGCAAAGTGTAGAATCAGACAAAAGGTCCATAATCTGATCTATGAGCCTCACCGGAACTGAAACCAAGATTTGTAGATGCCACTTTCTCAGTTCAACTCTTTTTTGTAATCCAAATATGTTGTAAGGTAGTGAGCCTTCCTAATTTTGAGTAGTGAGCTCTAGGAAGTGTGCCTGAATGCATGTGAATTCCCCTTTTTCTTCATACTTTTAACAGAGTATAAATTGTGGATTAACCTCCATCGTGGTTTTTCCCCTAACAGGGTTTCCACATAAAAATGTTGGTGTTATGGTGTTTTGATTGTTTCCTTCATGTGCTTGCATATTTACTTTTGTTTAAATTTTGTAAATGGTTTAAGAGCTAGATTGTAATTTAAATATTGTTGAACACTGATTCACCCCCCTCTCAGTGTTCCTTGAGTCCAACAATTGGTATCAAAGCAAGGTTCCTCTACAAAATTTTAACAACTTGAGGTGGATCTTGGAATGCAATGGACTCTAGTGGTCTTCAACAACAACTTTTGGTGACACTTGATGATCTTATCAGTTTAAAGCAAAAGTCCTAGAATTAAAAGAAAATCTTGAGGATGTTAAAAAATTCATTCAATCATTGAAGGATAAAATCAACGAGTCAAGAGAAAAGAGGAAGGAACTATGTGATCAGCTGAAGCAAAAAGAAAGTAAATGCTTGGAAGATGTTCACCTGAATCAGACCCTAAAAGAAATAATTGAAGAATGTGAAAAGCTTGCTAGAGACAATGCTACTCTAAATCTTGATATGAAATCTATGGTGATGAAGCTAACTAAGGAGACTGAAGAAAGGAAGAAGAATGAGGAGAATTTGGCCCAGTCCTTAAAAGAAATATTTGAAGAATGCAAAAAAGTTAATAGTGGATTCATTCATCTGGAGATTGAACTGCAACAATCCAGAAATAATGAACAAGAGCTTGAAAGACAGATAGTTATTCTCAGAGTTGAACTCACTACTACAAATGAATACAAGGATAATTTTAGGATCAGTTATGCTAAGCTTGATGAGCTGATTAAAGGACAAAAGGATGCAAATGACAAGTGAGGTGTTGGATATGAGAAGGGAGAAAGCTCCAGATCTAAACATAAGGATTCCAAACAAAGAAATCAGATGAACAAAGGTAGAAGGTATCTGGTAAGACAACCCAATGCTCAAAAGTTTAATGGTCATTGCCTTGCTTGTAATAAATTTGGTCATATGGCTTCTCAGTGTAGAAGTAAAATAAATTCAAGTAGTCCATCATTTCCCGATCAGTGTTTTAGTTGTAACAAGTTTGGTCATAAGTCAATTGAATGCATAAGTATGTCTATCAGTGTAAGGAATGTTAAATGCTACACCTGTGGAAGATTTGGGCATATTGCTAATCAATGCAAATAAAGAGGAAATCAATGGAATGAATGGTCTAGACAAAGAAATCATGTGTGTTACAATTGCAACAGATTTGGTCATATTGCAAGATTATGCAGGAATAGAAACATGGATAGAAGAGGTCTGGTATACAAAGGAAAAATTTCAAAAAAAGATGATAAAGGAAAAGGGAAAGTGATTGTGGAAGAAATAAGAGATCAGATGAAGAAAACATGGGTAAGGAAGAGTGATTCTAATGAAGGAAATAAGCCCGCACTAGAATTTGCTTATGGTAATTCCTCTGGAAATTGATCTTAGGCCATTGGCCTAGGGGGAGTTTTTCAAGAAAATCCTTTGTGCCCTTATCGGTAGTTGGCATCAGAATGCAGGAAATTGTTAGTAGTTGTGCTAATAGTTTACAAATGTATCGGTGATCACTTGTGCAAAAATTTGAGGAGTAGAAGGTCCACAAATGAATCCTTCTTTGCTGTTTGAGAAAATTGAGTATCTAGAACACCTAGAGAAAAAAATTTAATGTAGTAAAAAGGTTAGGTGTATGAGTTATAAAAGGGTATTTGGAACCCTCATTTGTCATGTTGCATTGAAGAAAAATAAAAGGAGAGCCTCTGTAGCATAATTTCGAAGGAGTAAAGTCAATTCAATGAAGAATTCATCAGGTATTTCAGTTGCTTGTAGAATTCTCACTTAATTTGGTGCTCGGTAGAAACTTGTTTGGTACGAAAAGGAAAATGAAGCAAATCAAAGGAATGGTGATTTTAGATGAATATAGTAGTGAGAAGATTAGGGATGTGAGAAATATGTTTCCAGCCAATGAATTGAAATGGCTTGAAGGTGTGGAACACAAAAGTTTGGACATTTGGAGTGAATTTCCCTATTTTGATAACATGAAAGTCATTAGGTTTATCTTGAATAGATTGAATGATGAAATTCTAACTCTGGATAAACCCCATCTCATTTTGAAAGAGGTGATTAGGAATCTAACTAGATTATGCAATGTTAGGGATATACCAAAAAAGAAGTCAATTTAGAACAAAGAAGTTGAAACCCTAATCGGAGTAACTGCAGAACAAAGGGCTTTGATAATTTTGATGATCAAAGATTTGATAACAAGGTACATTGCACATGGAATCTTGTACACAATATTTTTTAGAAATAGGGAAGGCGCAACTTTGGCAGGTGCAGTTTACATATCTCATAAAATGATAATGGAGGATCAAGATTTTGACTTGTGCGGATTGCTGAAAGATCAATTGATGGAAAATGTGCAACTAACAAAGGAGGCAGATTACCCCTTCAGGTTTGGTAGGTCTTGGTCATATGTCTTGTGATGTATTTTCTAAATTTCTTTCCACAGATCAATAATGTTGTATGGAAAGAGAATGAACCGGTTTGTAAACATATTTTTGAACATTCTAATACTTTGGAAAATTGTAAGCAAGAGTATGAAAATTTCTTTAAAGAATTGCTAGGGAAGTTTGGGGCAATTATCATTTCCATTCTGGTAAGAGCACTTGAAGTTGGATCCTCTTCCAATGAGATGGAGAGGAAGAAGAAAAGAGCACAAGAGATTGCTGATTACACTCCTCCAACACACAAGACTCCAAAAATTGAAGAAAAAGGTAAAGAACAAGTGATTGTGGACATACCAGATGAGGAATCTGATGAGTACACTCCAAGGGAAGAACCAAAATTAGTTGAACTAGATGTAGTAATGGCAGAAGGAAGCGAAGAAGAAGGTGTTTATCAAAAGTAAAGATACTGCAACTTGTTTAGGAAAAACATGGGATGCAAAAAATTGCTGACATATGGTCTGATAGACCCTCATATGAGCAAGACCTAATCGAGAGCACACTAAGTACCTATTTTGTGCAAAATAACATTGGATTGGAGAGTTTGCAAAATGTGTTTCTTGAAGAGATGATTGAATGCATTAAGGAAGCCACAGTCTCTGAGTCCCAAGAAAGGAAAGAGGGAGAAATAATTCTACATCTGAAGGAGCAATTCAGGCTATCTCTTACCAAACTAAAAAGGAAAATGAATGTGTTGAGGGAATGCATAAATACAAAAAATAACATCTACAACTATTATCTTCGTTGGCCTCATGTAGTTGGGAGATACAAAGATAAGTTGGAGCAGATTGAAACTGAGTTGAACAAGATTAGTCGATTATAACATGTTTCGGGATTAGGATGGTGTAGTCAAGAAAAGATTCAAGAGTTGTAGTCTGAGCATACAAAAGTTCATTTCACCAAAAACAAACTTGTGGATGCCTTTTGGAAAGTGAAGGATCTAACCGAATGCAGACTGGAGCAGTTAATTGAGGTTTTGAGGAAAAGAGAGAAATTAGAAGAGGCAATACCAATTCTAGAATCTCTCATCTAGATTATCAACCAGACATCTGAGAACAACAACTTGATCTTAATCATTGGGATTTCAGTAGAAGCTTGGAGGAAATTTCTTTTGAAAATGAAAGATAAGTACAAGATAATTTTCTAACTCAAGCAACAGTTGTATTTTCATCCAATTTTTAAATTAGCAAGGGGGGAGATCCAAAATATGTTTGTCATTGATGTCAAAATGCCTTATCATTCTAAGGGGGAGTTGTGTTTTGAAATTTTGAACTCTGGCAGCGTAATCATATTGATTCTAACACTTAGTCATTTTTCACTAAGTGTTGCCATCAATGCCAAAGGGGGAGATTGTTAGTATATGGATTCTAGTGTTGTTATTGATGGCAACCTAAGTCATTATTCTGGTCTGTAGATCAAGATTTGTTCATACCAATAGGTAGAGTAAAGAATAAAGTATTACCAGAAGAGAGAATGAAGAACAAGGTATCTAGTTAGTATGTCGATTTGTATGCTTCAACAGATTATCATTTTGGTTGTGGATCTTGGGGAAGGTTGTTAATTATCTATATTATCTTATTGTTAAGTTTTGTGATGTCACATTAATCAGTGTATAAGTTAGGAGATCTGGCAAGATGATTTTTTGTCTATTAACTCACGGTGGCTTACTTAGTGAATATGGCATGTTGCAGATATTCAAGGTATAATTAATTAAGGTATCCTATGCTTGAAGATTTTTTTTTGGGTCCTAACCATGCTATGGCCGACTTTGATGGGTATGCATCGAATATTAAATGTGTATTGAGCCGACTATTGGAAAATATTTTTATTTTGCTGAAGCTGACATGAAGGGACTAAATATTTGATAGTGGATATATATAAGAGATTAGTTAATTCATTGTAACTGAGTGAAGGTGAGTGTACAAAGTATATTGCGAATATTAGAAGTGTTGTTGAGCGATTTGGCACAGTTTCACTTGTGCAGAAGAGGATTGTTGTGAAGCAAATTAAGGCAGAGCAGAGTGAAGTGCATAATCTAGAAGGTCCAAAATATGATTTATGAGCCTCACCAGAACTGAAACCAGAAATTTGTAGATGCCACTTTCTTAGTTCAACTCTTTGTTGTAATCCAAATATGTTGTAAGGCATTGAGCCTTCCTAATTTTGATCAGTGAGCTCTAGGCATTGTGCCTGAATGCATGTGAATTCCCCTTTTTCTTCATACTTTTAATAGAGTATAAATTGCGGATTAACCTCCACCATGGTTTTTCCCCTAACAGGGTTTCCACATAAAAATCTTGGTGTTATGGTGTTTTGATTGTTTCCTTCATGTGCTTGCATCTTTAGTTTTGTTTAAATGTTGTAAATGGTTTAAGATCTGGATTGTAATTTAAGTATTGCTAAACACTTATTCACCCCCCCTCTCAGTGTTCCTTGAGTCCTACATTCCCTACTTGTTCCAGCTTTCGAAAACTTCACCGTTACTTTTGTATGATCCTGCAATGCCTTATCCTTCAAGTCTTTAGGGGTAGATGCCAATTTTCTAGCACAATAACCTTTTGTTAGTGATATTTCCACTACCCAATCCTCCCTTCTTGAGTTTTGAACCAAAAACCTAAACATGATCCTATAGAGGAATACAGTAGAATTCTTGGATTCTATTCTACAACTATTTTTTCGGAGAAAGGGACATGAAAAACCATCTTCAAATCCATTTATTTAAAAAATCCATCATTTAGTGGGATTATCAAAAGACCCTTCTTCAAAAAATAACAAAGAGCTATATTCACATAAAGCATGGCCTAGGGGATTTTATTGTGAGGACGTGAGGTAAAAAAGGGACTCTAGAATGGGATGGTCATATCCATTTACTCCATTTTGAGTGATATCTTTATACCTTTCTCTTGGATTCTAATCTCTTTAAAAACCAAGAGAAAGGTATTGGTAAATGTATGTATTAATCCTTGGAAAGGGCCCCAAGGCCATATTTAGTAATATAGGTTTCTTGTTTATTAGATTTGTGGAAATTGGTTAGTGGACCTTGAATATTGGTTACTTGGTTCTATATTAGCACTTGGCATCCCTATGATTTGATCCCATGATCATTGTGATATGAAGACCATATGACGTTCTTTTAGCTCGATGTGATTAATTTATAATATTATGCAATGTGAATGATCATATGAGCTAATTGATAAAAGGATATAAAAAATGAGATAAATGGTAATAACTATTTAAAACTAGACCACTATGTGGTATTTTTAGAGATTTTTATTATTGTGCAATTTTTATTATTGAGTTAAGTCACAAAATGAACTTGGTTTTTCCTTAATTATATTACACATGATTCATTCCCTATGATTAATATTGTACACAATAATATATGGAATTGAGTGAAGCATAACTAACTTGGAGTATTTGATTCTTTAGTACCCTCATATTAGTGTATTGAGTTATGATTAGTTGACCTTTACTCTAACCTTGGCTAATAATGATTGTGTAAGCCTCTTATATTAGATATGTGCCATTAACCTAGGTAATTACACCACATTGTTGAATGAAGTGTTGTAATTGAAGTCAATGTGGTGTGATTGTCATTCAAGTCAAAATATGTGAAAATGGAATATTAGTTGTGTTTGTTGCACATGTTGCATAATGTTAATGTTATCATTATTGAAAAATGAAAACATGGGAAGTCAAGGTAAATATGGAGTTGGTGGTTCCTATTTTTCTACTACTTTTGTGGAAGTCTGGAAGTGTTTGTGGTAGTGTTATGAGGTTTGTTTCTCAAAAGTAGAATATACATTGTACTAAACTATCATTTCTTTTTGTACCAAATTCTACCATTGTTAATTATTTTGGCTTAAGGTTTGGAAGTTAAGTAAGACTACACATGAAGTATCTTAATCTATAGTTTCAATGGATTTGAATCACAAAGCTATAAGATAGAAGTGAAAAAGCGAAGTTTGTGTTTGTTGGTTGATTGTGAATAATGTATGAGTGTTTGCATCAGAGAAGGGAAGTGTGCGCTAGCTGGAGGAAGCTTGTGAAGGTAAAATAGGGCTAGTTAAGATCATGGTATGAAACACATGATTTCATCTTACATCTTTGGTAACAAATTTGATTTGGGGTTGAGTTGACTACAGATTTCATGTCATTTTGAATTAAGGTTTATCCTTGGCTGACATGACTAATTATGGATGGTGTCAAAGGTTTGTAGGATGATATAGAATGCTATAAACATGATGGAATGGATATATTGTGGATAATTTTCATGAAAATATATTATGTGTGAGTGATTTATGCATGGAAGTGGCGGGATTGTATAGTGTGCAAATTGAGATGAGAAGTCAATTTTGTTGAGAAAAATAGAGATATCATCATAAGGATGTGTTCCCATATTGATGGAGAGAAGATTGAGTGAAATATCTATATTTATTTTTGAAATATGAGGTTCAAGCCTCTTAATCTGAGTTGGTTCTTAGTGATTGTAATATAGCTCAGTAAGAGGGGATTGGTGTCTCCTATAGGTTGGTGCCTACAAATTAGAATTCAAGGGGATTGGTGTCTCCCTTTAGGATTGCAATTCATGTGGGTTGGTGCCTACAAAATTATTGTAAGTTCTATATTATTTTTGTAAGGCTAGATTTGAGTAGTAGTTTCAAAAGACTCTTCTCACCGTGGTTTTTCCCCTTCAAGGTTTCCATGTAAATTTGGTGTTATATTTTATGAATGTGCTCTTTACTTTCATTTCTATTGATTATGTTTTCATATTATGAATACATTGGTTTAAAGTAGAAAGTATTAAATACTGATTCAAACCCCCCTCTTAGTGTTTGTATGTCTAACAATCGTTATCAAAGCTAAGTTCCTTGGTGAAGCTTAATAATTTGAGACCTGTAGATTTGGGATGGCACACATGATACGACAAGAAGGTATTTCTTCAAACGAGGTGCCACTATTTGATGGATCCAATTATGCCTTCTAGAGTATAAGGATGAAAGCTTACTTGATGGCATTAGGGTTTGATGTTTGGCAATATATTGTAAATGGTTACAAAATTCCTAAAAATCCTCCAAGAGATCAAACATAAAAGAAAGCATATGAGAATAATGCTAAAGAAAAGAATGCTATTTTATATGTGACCAGTATGAAAATTTAAGTCTTTTAAGATAATGAATTGCAAGATTGCGAAGGAGATTTGGGACAAGCTTCATAATATTTATGAAGGTGATGAAAAATTCAAGCAAGCTAAGCTTCAAATCCGTTAAGGATAATTTGAGAGTCTAGAAATGAAGGAAGAAGAGAATATTGATGCATATCTACTTCGGGTGGATGAAGTTGTCAATACTATCATAGGACTTGGTGAAGAAGTGAAATAGCTAGTGATTATAAAAAAAGGTACTTAGATCTCTTCTCACAAGATTTAATTTAAAAATTTCTATTGTTAAAGAAGCTAAATATCTGGACACTCTAACAATGGATGAACTACATGGGATACTCATTGCACATGAGATGAGGATTTTGAATGATAAATCTTCAAATAAAGAGGAAACCTTTAAGACAGATCAAAGAAAAATGAATATTCTAACTCCAGTGATGAATCAAATCTTGAAGAAGCAAACATTGTAAGGAAGTTAAAGAAAGGCTTCAACAATGACAAAGGTATGTTACCCTTCAAATGTTTTAATTGTGGTAAAAAAGGTCACTTTGTTGCTAAGTGTCCTTTCAAAGGAATTAGTGATGAACGAAAAGAGTATAAGGCCTAGATCAAAATAGCTATAATAAGTCCAAGAATAAGAAGAAGAATTATCATAAGCATAAGAATATTCTCTACTATAAGGAAGATAGTTATTCATTTGATGATATTTATATCTCCAGAAGTGAAAGTGAAAGAGAGGACGCTCTATTCATGGAAATGGAGACTTTAGATGGTAATAAAAAAGAAAATTTTAGCGATGATGGAGATGCAAAAGTTGATCTAGAAGGAGAACTTATAACTGCTCTAGATGAATTGATGAAAGAAAGAAACAAAAATTAGAAACAAAAGATGAAGTAAAAGAATTAGAAAAGGTGATTATAGATTTGAATTTCATATAGAAGAAGAAAAAAGGATAGAAGATGTCTTTAAATAAAAAATAAAAGCAAATGAAATGGATTGTGAAAGTGTTGAAGAATAAGTAGTATCCTTAAGAAAGGATCTAGGGAAAGTAAATTTTTAGAAGAATACAAATATGAAGTTCAAAAAGACCATAGAGATTTTGGAAGAGATTATCAACAAGAAAAGGTCTCCCCACATCAAAATTGGCATTGGATTTGATGAAAGTCATAGATTAAGGACTATTGAGCACCCCATGAAGAAATCTATAAAGGATCTTGATGAAGAGGCTATTGTAATTATTGTCATTAATGTTAAACGGTAGTCATGATGGTCAATGATATCAGTGGACTAGCTCAGGAAGATCATTTGTAGTTGCTAAGTATCGGTCCTGAAAAGTTGCAAATGTTGTCAAGCAACATTACAAAATTTGCTTAGATGTTGCACAACCTTGATGCTGGCAATTTTGATGGATTGCAAAGGAATCAAAAATCAGATTTGATATGGGATTTTTGAATACATCTTAGGTGTACGGTCTATAAATTTAGGTGGTAAATCTTAAGCTCAGAAATGAATTATTTTTTTCTTTGTTCTAGCTCGAGTTTTGGTGAAAAACCCTAAGGGTTTTAATCACAACACTTCATATTTTCTATTTAATAGTTGATTGGAAATAGGTGGTAACCGGTTACTTAAGTTATAACTTAATTCCTACAGGTCGTCGTGTTATTGGCTCCTTTATTCTAACGTTTATCGACTGACCAAAAAGAAAGAACTTTAGTTTTTTTCTATTTGTAGGCTTAATATTTTTCCGAGCAAGTTAAATAGCCAAGATCTTTTTAGGTAGATCGAATAGTTTCCACTACTTCGTAGAGGAGGTAGTGGGTTCCTATATGGAACTTGTGGAATGGAGGGATGCTTACATGTGTCCCTGGTGACGATAGCATAATGAAGGCTAATACAATGAAGATCAATAGTGAAAAGTGAGATAGTGTGAAATGGCTGCACGTGTACAACATTCAATGTTAGTAATATAGATGACATATTTTTGCTTCTCCATAGAAAGGATGGTGGGTCCTTATTTTAGCTATGTGGGAACACGAAAAGAAAATGTGTGTCCATGATGATGTTGATGAGGTTAAAGCCTGTCCCTAGCAGAATATTCGCCCGAAGCTAAAGAGATCCACAATGTAGATTTAATGGAAATTTAATTGAATGGTCACATTTTAAAGTTGAAGCATTTTTTATGAAGACCATCAGATCATGGCAGTAAAGGAAAGATCAATGGTTGATATTCAAAGTGAGAAAACAACTATTTCCAAAAGATAAAATTTGATGGGAAGTTACAGAGTTGAAACTAATTTAAATGTATTTGAAAAAAATCATAAAAGTGATAGATTCAAGGGACTGCAAAGCAGTTAGGGTTTGTGCAATTATAGAAAATAGTTATTGTCATGGTTAGAATGGTAGTGTGAGTGGTTGTTGAATATAGAGTTTTTTCATTTTATGTGGATAATGGAGACATAAATGCATATCATTCAAATTCATAGAGGCTATTAAATTGCATGGTTTTTCAGGTTGGTGGAAAAATATATGGTTTGTGCAAAAAATCTATCAATGTGATGATCTTGGTAATGGTGAATTGAGAGAAGTGAACAGCAGAGGAAGAGAGTGTAAAAATTAATGAATTGAAAAGGTGTATTTTAGGTTGAAGAAGAACCAATATCAACATGTATATGAACTTGTAATTTTGTAGAGGTTGGTGCCTCAAAAAGATTGAGTTGGTGCTCTATTAGGTGTGCATTGTACCTTGAGGTCTGTGCCTCAAAACATTGTCTTAGGTGTGTAGTGTACCTGGAGGTTGGTACCTTAAAACATTGTTGTGGGTGTCAATGTACTTGTAAGTTGGTGCTTACAAAACATATGCAATATTTTATTGTGAGGCTAGATTAGGACAGTAGCTCCTAGCAACTATTCTCACCATAGTTTTTCCCACATATTTTTTGTGTCTTCTTTTTGTGTATTTTTTTGTATGATCTTAAATCTTATCTACTATTTTAATTTAGTAAAAATTTGAATACATTGATTCACCCCCCTCTCAGTGTATTGGTGTTGTTTCAATAAGTGGTATCGAATCACAAGGTTCCTTGAAGAAAGTTTAATCAACTTAAGATAGATCTAGTTTCAAGAACACTATGGTTGGAATAGAAAGATCTTATTCAAATAGAGCACCTTTGTTTGATGGAACTAATTATGCTTTCTAGAAAATCAAAATTGAGACAAATACTTGACCTCTCTTGGATTTGATATATGGAAGTTTGTTGTAGATGGCTACAAAGTACCAACAACTCCCCCCACTAACTCGACTGATAAGAAAGCCTGTGAATACAATGCAAAAGCTAAAAATTATATTTTATGTGGTATAACCAACTTAGAATTAGTAAAATTTATGCATTGTAAATATTCCAAAGAAGTTTGGGAGAAACTGAACAATATCTATGAGGGTGATGATAAAGTGAAAAAAAAAAAGTTGCAAACTCATAGAGGAAAGTTTGACTCTGAAGATGAAAGATGAAGAAAATATTACAACAAACTTGCTTAGGGTAGATGAGTTAGTGAATGCAATCAAAGGTCTCAGTGAGAATATTGAAGATAAGGTTGTTGTAACGAAGGTTTTGAGGTCTCTCCTAGAACAATTTGATTTTAAAGTTTCTACAATAGAAGAAGCTAAAGATTTGGATAAGTTTTCTATGGATGAACTGTTTGGGTCATTACCTACATATGAAATGAGACATGAGAATATAGGCTCAACAAAGAGTGAAGCAACATTCAAGACTTCTAGAATCAAGAAAATTGAAGATGATTCAGAACCTAATACTAGTTCAAATGAAGAAGAATCAAATTTTGTCAAAAGATTGAAGAAGGGCACTAGAAAATATAAAGGCAAGCTTCCTTTCAAATTTTTTAAATATGGAAAAATAGGTCATTATGCCTCAAAATGTCCTTTAAATGAAAATGAAAAGGGAGATAGTTCCAAAAGTCAAGAAATTTCCAAATATAAAAGGAGAAACTATGGTAAAAAGAAGAAGAGTCTTTATGTAGATAAGGAAATTAGTTTTTCAGATGATTGCTCTTTTGCAAGTGATGTTGGTGAAGTAGGTTAAACTACATTTATGGTTGAAGAAGTTAAAGAATGTGAAGATTCTCAAGAGGAAGAAGAAGGTGAGGTAGAATTGTAAGGTGAACTAGACTTTGATTTAGAAGACTTGAGAGATGAAAGAAAATATTTAATGAGAAGTACAAGTTAAGGATTGAAGAATTTGAGAAACTTGTCATTGACCTAAAGTTGCATTTGGAAGAATAAAAGAAAATTGTGAGGTAACTAGAGTTTGGATTTGAAGAACAAACTAGAAGAGTGCCATAAACTAGAGGCTGAAGTTGTTTCTTTAAGGAAGGAATTAGAGAAGATAAATCTACAGTTAAATAGAAGAATCAAGCTTGGAAAAAGTTTTGAAGTCCTTGATGAAATGATTGGTAGTCAAAGATCTATTTTCGACAAGTTTGTTGGTTAGGATATGAGGAAGATAAGAGTTTCAAGGATGTTGTCTCTAAAAGTAATGCAACCACTTCCAAGAAGTTTAAAGAGTTCTTGAAGAATATGAACCTATTGAAGAGCACAAGAAAATGGATGATGGATTCATCAAAGTGCTCATGATGGATGAACCAACTAAGATATTTTCCTATATAAAAAATGACAAGAATGCAAGACTATAAATGCACATGTACATATATAATCATAATGTTGAGAATATAAAAAGATATGTACATGTTGTGATGCTTCTTCCAATGTGTGAGAAGCAGTCATAATGGATTTAAAAGTACTAGGTTGCTGCATAAAAAGACAAGAATACATAAGACTATTAGTCTATGTAAATGTATTTAATCATAATAGATTTGAAAAATTAACATCTAAATCATAATTTAAATGATATGCACATATACAATAAAAAAGTAAACATGTACAAAAAAGTATAGCATATAGTTACTCTCTAGGCCAAATGAAATGGCTATAATTGTACCCTCTTGGACCTACAAAATTTGATCCTTCATCAACAACTATTAAATTTGGCACATATTTATATACATTAGTACTAATATCTCTTATAAAATATAAAATTAAGATAAAATGCACTATGAAATTACTTTAAGTCTTACCATTATGTCCACATCATCTCTCGCACCCGATGACTCCCTTGGATATGCTTCGGCATATGCTCTCTCATCTCCTACATCTGACATATGATGGAACTCATAGTTGGATGTGTCCATCAGAACTTTAGTGGGTTGTCCAAGAGGACCCAAACATACCTAGTTGCACATAATACACTGATGGGGAACACAAAAATGTGGAGAAGAGGAGGGTATACCAATAGTAGTTGATGCAATAGGTGTATCACTATCATGTGGTTGCATGAGCTATGAGCTCTGTGTGATCAAATAGCCTGTCAAAGTGTGTACAACCAAGATACTCTGATGTGTTGCATCTACAACAATCTCTGGGTAAGGTATTAGGGGTTGGGGAGAAATAGGTGGAGGGGGAATAACTGGGGTTACTCGATGTTCCCTGTGTCTATCCCGAGGCATTCCTCTACCCACACTTTGGAAATTTTGCATAACAAAGTAGTTGACATGCTTACCGATGACAAATTCAACATATAGTTTTATTAGAAAATATTGTGGTACATCAAGAATTTTTTTGGGTGGTTTATAAAAAACCATCCACCAACGATCGCAAAAATTATCTAGGATACCTTGACGTGTGCACCAATTAATCAAATATTTAGGCTTGCACACATCAATGGGTTGTATATTTTTAGTATTGATAAATAGTTGTACTAATTGGACTTTAGAAATGTCAAGTTCTCTTACTTGATCATACGATAATCCATCAACATATTCTTGCCTCTTGGCCTCTCACCACTCTAAAAAGGTAATATTGTGGTTAGTAAGAGTTTTAACATTGGAAATTATTGATTCTTAAGTGGTTTTCATTGTAGAGAAGTGAGGGTGCCTATTGTATAATTGGCAGAGGTTTCTCAATTCAGTTAAATTAGCATCGATTAAGTCATGGATAGAAAGCAGGTTCTATAAGGGAGGATTTGATGGTGGAGGAGGATTTGGTTGGGCAGGGTTTCCTTTTGGTCTAGGATTGGGATTCTCAACCATTGGAAAACCTAGTTGATGTTAAAAAATTTAAAAATTAATAATTTTTTGATTACAAACTAAAATGCATATTAAAAAACCTATTTAAAACTAAAATTCTTATAAAATACATGATAAAAAAATAACTCCATGAAATATGCATTCTCATCCATAGTTTATAATTGAACATGAGAGTATGAAGGAATAGAGTATATAGGAATGTGTTCAAATAATAAATTTATTCATGAATATCATGAAATTAAAATGATCTAGGAATTACCATAATCATAGAGTATTTGAAGATGGATGGCTAGGATTAAATAGGTATGCCATTATGTAGGTTCAAACTATAATTAAAATATCATGAAAAGACAAATAATGGTGAATGGAGAGCCTAGGTACATAAAAAATGAAAGTATAAAATTAAATATAATTGAATATAAAATTATATTTCAAGAGGTCAAATTGATGATGGGTAGGATGGATGTGTAAGTAAAAAATGAATACCAAACCCGAGAAGAAAAAAAAAATGTATCATGAAAATGGAAAATAAAATAAAGCCTAATCAAATTTGAGATAGGACAAAGAATCTAAACATAAATTATATTTAAAAATAATTAATCAACTAAGAAAATTAAACCCTATGGTCAAATCTAGCTTGCATGTAAGACTATGTTTCTTTCACAAATAATGTAAGGAGAATACAAACATTTCAAAAATTATCTAGGAAAATTAACTAATAACAATCACTAGGCATAAATTAGCCTAGATTAAATCAATTGGTTTGATAAATGACTAATAATAAATGCAATGCAAAATGAGAAGATGGGTTAGTTGGCTCTTGAGTGAATGCTCAAATAGTGTTTTGATGTGATGTATAATCCACTCACTAGATATAAATATTGATTTCATTTGGTAGATCAAGAATGTGTTAGATTTTTTGTAGTATCAAAATTTTATGTTGTTTAATCTCAAACCTTTAAGCTTCAATTATAATTTACATGGATTTTATCTAATGCTCAAATTTTAACTGTCATATGGAAGTACATTTCTAGAATGTTGCTTTAGTAAATATATTTTCCTTCTCTCCTTTGGTAACTAAAAATGGTCGAGGTATTGTTGAGAAGCACCTTTAGAATATTGTTGAATTGATGGGGAATGTCTTCACCTAGGTCAACCCCTTGTTTAGCTAGGTTTATGGTGAGGAATGATATCAAAGAAAACATATATATGCATGTTAGAGGCTTAAGAATCTAATTCTTTCTTACTTTGGAAATTGAAGCATGCACTAATGATTTTCTCCTCATAACTTCAATATAAATTAGTTAGAGATTGAATACCTTTAAATACAAAAACACATGTAGCACAAATGTATACCAAGTCAACTCATAATGACTAGTAGAAGGTGTAGAATCTTTAAATTTGTACGTAGAAGTTGAACTAGGTCAATTTTGAGTGGCATAAAAATGAGCTTCAAGGACAAAACAATTGTTTCAACATGTGAAGCAAAAGCATAGAAGATACTATGAATAAAACATGGTAAAGAATGATAAATGGTGAAGGCGTTAAGATATGTGTAAGTGGGATTAAATAAGAATGGACAAGGATTGGGACATGAGAAAAATAATACAAAAATGCGCCATTTGTCAATATGTTATTACATTTAAGACATTCCACCAAAATAAATTTACAAACTAAATGAAAAATAACATGAATATAAAAATTTCACTATCATGAATATATCTTTAAAAATAAAAAATAAAAACTTGAAAGATTGCCAAACAAATAACAGAAAAGTGATATTATAATTTATATTCTTAATTTTAAATTAATCGCTTTCTTATAATTATGATACAATTTTAATTATATATTATAATATATTTTTACAAGTGTAATGGAGAAAAGATTTTTATAATCTCTTATAAAGACGTCCTAAATAATGACATATGGAATTACAACAATCAATACGACATAATAATATATATAATAATATATATATATATATATATAGATAACTCAAAGGTATTGACCATTGGCCGTTACAAGGAAGAGAATCCATGGAACATTGGCGTGATATACACTTAAATTCAATCCAGTTGAAGACCATTTCCTCTAATGACGTAGCACTTGATTCAGTCAAGCTGGGCAGTCAATTTTAATTAGACAGTTTACCTATACTTTTAAATATCAAATAGTTTGATCTTGCTGAAACTCCAAACTGAAATAACCAATATATTTAATTCTCAACCATACATGATAATATAATTTTTCTTTATACACATAAAATAACTATTTGTTAGTTTTATTTTGACTGTTAAATTGTTCTTTCCGTAATCTGTCAGATTGAAACTTTCTAAGCTAACCATTAATAGCATATGCTGCTTCTTTTCTCCAGATGGCAAAGCCCAGTTCAGACATGAACAACTGAATGGCGTGATTAGAATTTAACATATTGATTAAGTAGCGTGACATGCCTAAAATATAATACAGGTCAGATTGGGATGATGTAAGGTGAGGTCCCAGACCAGACTATAATGTTCTAAACTGTTGTGTAACCCTTAGTTCAAATCAGCAGAAATAAGAATAAATTGGTGGCTCCATCTTCCAGTGTTATTCACAGAGGTTCATCAATGGCGGCCTGTCATATACTCCTTCCTTTGGGCTTCATTGTCCATCTACTCATCAATACTGTGTTTGGGCAGCACCAACAGATAAGCATTGGCTCAATCATCAATACTTCCATATCCTCAAAGTGGGTTTCACCAAATGGGCAATTTGTATTTGGGTTTTATAATATAACTCCCATGCAATACTTGGTTGGCGTGTGGTTTGACGAGATACATTTTGCTAAAAGGCTGGTTTGGACAGCCAACAGAGACAAACCTCTCCAAGAGGGTTCCACTCTGCAGCTCAATGTGACAGGCCTCCATGTCTTTGATTCCCAAGGAAGCTTACAGAGCATATTCCCTTCCCTCGCAGGAGTACATGCTGCTGAAATGAGAGAAAATGGCAATTTTGTGGTGTTAGACACGTCTAACAACATCATCTGGCAGAGCTTCGACCATGCTACAGATACTCTTTTGCCCGGCCAAACACTGAAGCCTGGATCTACAATGTATTCCAGCGCTACCGATGCAACCTATTCAACGGGGCGATTCGTGTTAACGTTTAAAGAGAATGGGGATTTGATGCTTTCACTGGCTGAGCGCTTGGGTGACAATACGAGCTATTACTGGAAGTTAGAGATTGGTAATAATCCTACTCGGCGTGCCTCTACCTTGAACTTCTCTACCAATGGATACCTATGTTTGGTAGACAATTCCTCAGATGCTAGTATTGCTGCATGTAATGTTACCGCCAGTGAGGTGCTGCAACATTCTGTTCGTAAAGTGAGCTTAGATGCCGATGGGATTCTGAGAGGATATTTGTGGAGTAAGGGAGATGGTGATGGAGATGAAGGCAATAATCTTGCTCCTTCCTGGGTACCTGAATGGAAAGCCTTGGAAGATCCTTGCCAAGTGAGTGGTCAGTGTGGATTCAACAGCATCTGCAAACCGAGCCAGGGTAAGTCGGCCTCCTGTACTTGTCCCCCAGGATTCTATCTGGTTGATAAACAAGATCCATTCAAGGGTTGCCTACCAAATTCATATGGTCAGATGTGCAGTGCTAATGTAAGCACAGCTATCTTAGGTTCCAGGTCTAACGGGTCCATGAAAAATCACGTTGTAATGATGGAGCTTAACAGCACAGATTGGCCTGGAAACGATTATGCAACAATCTTGTCTCTTAATGAAAGTGGGTGCAAGCAGGCTTGCCTGGACGATTGTATGTGCATGGTGGCCATCTATGGAATTGGGATATGCTCTAAGAAAGCAAACCCAGTAAGGGACGGTCTTTCAGCCTCTGATAGAAAAGCTTTTGTCAAAGTAATATCTAACGTCCTCCCTCCACCGCCAGAGGATATAGATCGGAGGAAGGAGTCCAGGGAGAAGCTGATTGATTACATTGCATTTAGCCTGGTGGGTTGCTTTTCGGCACTTATAGCAGTCATGCTGATAATTTGGTTTTTTGTCTGTCTTCCCAAGCTCAGGACTGTACAAGAACAGGCTTCATTTTCTGGGGGACTAAAAGCGTTTACATATAGAGAACTATACTCGGCAACTAAAGGTTTCCAACAAGAGCTGGGAAGAGGTGCCTTCGGAACGGTTTATAAAGGGAAACTGTTGGACGGAAGAACAATTGCTGTGAAGAAGCTTGAGAAGCCGGTGAGGCGAGACACCCGCAGGCATGGAGGACAAGGTGAAAAAGAGTTCAGAACAGAGATGAATACCATTGGAGCAACCCATCATAAAAATCTTGTTCAGCTTTATGGTATCTGTGAGGAGGATTGCCACAGGCTTCTGGTGTACCAATACATGAGCAATGGGTCTCTAGATCAGGTTCTTTTCGATAGTAGCATCTATCTTGACTGGAAGTTGCGCGTTCAAATTGCTCTTGGAACTGCAAGAGGTCTCCTGTATTTGCACGAAGAGTGTACGAGTCAGATACTCCACTGTGACATCAAGCCTCAGAACATACTTCTGGATGAAAATCTCAATGCAAAAATATCCGACTTTGGCATGGCGAAGTTGATCAGGGCGGAACAGACGCGCACATTTACTCAAGCGCGGGGGACAATGGGTTACATAGCTCCCGAGTGGCACAAGAACACGGCGATCACTGTTAAAGTAGACATTTACAGCTTTGGAGTGATGCTGCTGGAAACCATTTGTTGCAGGAAAACGGTGGATCTGGATGCCCAGGAGAATGAAATGATTTTGTCTGATTGGGCTTATGATTGCTTCAAACGTGGAAGGCTGAGAAAGTTGGTTCAGGAGCAGCTGTCCACAGACGAGTCGAGAGAGCTGGAAAGAATGGTGTTGGTGGGACTGTGGTGCATTCAAGAAGATCCCGCTTTTCGACCATCGACCAAAGCAGTTGTTCAGATGTTGGAAGGAACCGTTGAGATTGCAGTGCCGCCTCTTCCTACTCCGCCATCTTCTCTTTCAACTGTTTTAATGCCCCCTCTTCCTACTCCGACATCATCTCTTTCAATTGCAAGTGACGCTTCTACTTCAATCGACCGTCTTTCTTTTAGTAGATAGCTTTTACTAAACCACCTGCTAGTGCTCTCGTAGTCTTTATGTGTTTTTTTAGACTAGAGGAATCAGGTAGTCCAGCGACTACCTATAAACCGTAGTGTGCAGTAAATTTTTTCTCACCTAGCATGACACATCCTCCTGTATCACAGGGATGGAGGAGTCTAGACCTCCTACAACGAGATGCTTTAGTCAATTGAGCTAGCCCCCTGCCCCTTAGCTGTCTTTATGTTTATGTAATGATTTTCTGATCTATGTTAGGTTTGTTTGGATTATTGGAGTGTAATTTCATATCCACCTACCTTTTCTTTTGTTTTGAGTATGTGTACTTTTGTTCTCTTGTAAATAAAAATGCTCACTTATTCATTAAAAAAAAGTGATTATATTTTGAGAGTTGGTTAAAATTATGAAAAGAACAATGTTTATTGATTATGCATGTTGTTACTTTGTAAGTTTAGTCAAAATACTTAGGATAACCTTGTCAAATGGTTAGGAATTTTAAAGAGTGGATTTGAAGAGTTACCAAATTTTTCACTATTTGAAGATGGTTCCTTTGTCAATTTTTGTTATTATTTTATAGATGAAGTTGTTTATTCTATGGAAAACATTTTGGTGGGTAATTTTTTTCCTTTCATTCTAAAATTGCTTTATTTCAAAAATGGACCAAGGAAGTCAAGAAATTTATAAAAGGACTATTTCTATTAATATTATGGAAAGGGGATCATTCTTATTCAAATTTGATATCTATGAAGATTTGATTAAGGTTTTGATTGGAGGACCCTAGTTTTTTTTATATGAATAATCACAACAATATTTCTCTTTTAAAGTGGAAACCTAGGCTTGCCCCATTAGACGACCTTTGTGTTGTTGCCCCTACCTAGATTCATCTCACTATTCTACTGCTAGAATATTAGGACCCCAATTTTTTTGAAAGAATTCCTAATTCATTTGGGTGGTTGCTTACTATAGAAAAAATAACAAAGGAGAAAAATGATAAGTATTTGCTAGATTTTGTGTTAGTGTAGAAGTAGATTTTTCCCCAAACAATTTAATCTTGAACTACAATTTGGTTAATAGAAATAACAAATTATTTATGAAAACTTTAGCTCTTTTTTATGAAAATAATGGTAAATTTCCCCATATAATTAAAAAGTGCCAAAATCTTGCCCCAAGCAATTCATGGATAAGGATAACTTGTTTCTAGATAAATGGTATCCTTTTGAGAAAGAGATTCTAGAAATTATACATGTTTCCCTTGAAAAAAAAGAAAAACACAGATAATAGTATGAATAGTACTACTATTGGAGCTTGTGAAGAAGATTAAATATATAGGAAAGAAGGGGAAATAATAGAATAAGTTCTTAAAGTTGTTGACAATTCCAATGAAGATGTGGAGAAATGGGTTAGTTTTGGACCAAATGGGGTGAATAGTCTTGATGTTGTACCTTTTTGTACTAATATAGAAAAGAAAATAAAATGCAAAGGAATATTGAAAAGGAACAATCTCAAAGTTAGGGAATAAGTAATACTATCATTAATAATAAGATACTTAGTAAAGATAATAATGATATGCCTTGATTAGTTTTGGAAGATTGTTCTCCTAGGGGAAATATTGGACTCTAGTAGACTAGCAATTGCACCGTTGTGTGCAATGGGTACACCGAAGACATTTGGAAATTTTAGTTAATTATTTTGTGCTTATTCAGTGGTTCTATTAATAATAGTAAATTTACACAGCTGGAACTCTAATTTTTCTAAGTTGGTGAAAGCAAATGTTGCACATGAGATAGTTGGAATGAAAAACCAAAAGAGCTGTCTCTATCTCATATAAATAAATAAACATGATAGTGAAGGATATAGTAAATATGAGTAGCTTAACCTACTGGACCTGTCTCTATCTCATAAATAAATTAACATGATGGATGCAAAACTCAGACTCAGCAATACAGTCTGCCTGCTCAAAAAGGATATAAAATTAGGAACCAACAAATGAGAAAGGTTATCAAGCATTAAAAATATGTTTTAATAACATGAATATTATTGAATGTATGGACTGTATATGAATGTTTGAACAAATATAAACATAAAAAAAAGACATCGAGCTACGAGCACATAAACATAAATCATGTCAATCCCTGGTAACCATGATGATAGAAATATATTACATTAATTTATTACAAAATTTTGGGACAACACATAGATTGACTACTGGATATAGTAAACAGTGACTGTAATATTCATTTCTTGGCATCATTACATATTAAAAATTGTATTAAGTTTGCAAAGTTTGATACAATAATAGAAGAAGAGCAGTTTTAGAATAATCTTTGATAGGTTTCATCAATTAGTTCATATAAATCCATGTTGCAACCTGCATGTAAAAGGAAGAAATAAATTAGATATGATGGAGGTTCACCACAAATTTAAAGCCAAGTTATTTTAGAAAACTTAATAATGAGGTACAAATAAAATATTAAATTATGAGTTGAATAGAGCACAAAATGTACCCTGTTTTGTAAATTTTAAAACAGACTTTCAAAACAAAGATATTGTTCCGAAAAGCCAATTTTCTATGAAGTAGGCCAAATTTTCCATTGGTTTTGATTTGCAACTATCAAAGATATGCCAAATAAAATGGGATGGATGGCCATACCTTATATCTTCTCTCCCATTTTGATACAAGGTGCAAGGACATTGAGAAAAGTCATGAAAGCGTTAAAGATTGTATATGCCTCTACCCTTCGAACCAACTTCTGTCAAATGTTTGCAACATCAACAGTTAATAGAAAGCCACTCTCTAATATTTTTTAATGAAAAACTATATCGAGTTACAGATCCTCATGTTTTGAGCTTAGAAAGAAAATAATATGTAAGATCATATACTTTCCATCTCTTTGAAATGATTAATGACTGGCAACAAATTTGAGGTACAAACAATAGCTGTAGTATAATGGAGATGTACGAGAAAGCAAATAATAGCTGCAATATAATGGAGAGGTACGAGAAATAGATCATATACAAACAATAGCTGCAGTATAATGGAGATGTAGGAGAAAGCAAATAATAGCTGTAGTATAATGGAGAGGTACGAGAAATAGATCATATACAAACAATAGTTGTAGTATAATGGAAAGGTACAAACAAAGACTTGCCAACAAGTTTAAGTATAGTCTAAAAAAATAAACAGAACTGAAATTGCTACACTTATTTTTAAAGATGAGAGGAATTGCACCAACTTAGCCCCTATCGGCACAAGATCATCCAAGCTTTTAATAACCTGAGATTAAAATACACCCTAAAAACCTAAAGTTTTAAGTTTGACAAAACACACACCGAAAAGCACTCTAAAAAATTATAAACTGAATTAAAAAGCATTCACTCAAATTTGCTAGTAAATATAATAAATTAATAAGCAATTACAAACCACAACCTAAACTAAACATATTGCCTTAAAAAGGCATGGATACTACAAATACAACACAGTTAAATAGGGAAAAAAATGTTGCATGACAATATAGAGGGGTCTATAATGCAGGGTGTCCAATTTCCATCATTACTATAGCACCAGATGGCGATGATGGTGGTAGTGGCAGTAGTGGCGGTGGCTGTAACGAAGATGGTGATGGATATGGTGGGGAGAGAAGGAAATCCCATGAAATCCCTAAGGATTGTGGGGGGAGGGCTAGGAAACGAATGGGGGGGGGGAGAATATTCAGGAGAGAAGTCGTTCTCGCCTCTAGGTGATTACCATTGATTAGGATATCAAGATCAAATAATTGTCAAAAGTGTGTTTCCAGTCAGTGAATTTGTATCAGCACTCCTCTGTATTGCCATTCCGGTAATTGAAATTCTTTTGCAATTCCCCTGCTTCACTTCCGTGTAGTTAATTGACTGCGGGCGGGTCACTGCTTGAGCAGGAGCCCACTCTAAGAGTCTCCAACATGTCATCGGGGGACTCTCCAAGAACATGTCACTCTCATTATAAGTTGTGTCATTATAAGTTGAAGAATACGCTTTCCTTATCGTAGTGTAGCGATGATTTCATTTTCCAGTATGTTGGGTCAAATGAATTCCCCGGGCCTCAATCCGGAGCTCCTCGGATTCAAGCATAAGTCTCAAAACAGGGTAACTGAAAAAATTGGTTATTTTTTCTGACAGATTTAATTATGACGGGAAAACAATTTCCACAATTTTTGTATAATTGTAATAGGAATGCTCAGGCACAGCAGGAATGACACTAAAAAAGCAACTGATGACAAGAAAACAGCCATAGATAAAACCACAGAACCGATGTCGTTCTTTTGATAAATAACAACAAAATTGTTTAGAATGAAATAAAACACAACAGAGAATGATCCGATGGCGTACAGACTCAAAAGAAAAAATATTTGAAACCAGATTGGCAAGTGACTTACCTCAAGATTCTACACAAATTGTGTCCTACTGTCAACGATGCTAAAGAGAGAAAATGGGCAGAGTTTGCAGGAAACCCTACCAAAGCAGAAATCGCTTAAAAGCGAGACAAACGAAAACTAATCTCCCTATAGATGATGCTTCAAACTATTCTCAATAAACAAAGAGTAGAGCGTGTTTACATGAAAGCAGTTTAGGGTTTGGGGCAAAATGCATAAAGAAGGAAGAAGACGCGGATGAGAGTAAATGCATCACAAAGCAGAAGGTACACCCACTCCCATACACAACAAATGCATGAACTGGCAGAAGGAAAAATGGCAAGCAACAATGAATGATGAAGATATATCCTATTGTGTTGCACATTAGTAGCAGGGGAAGCAATAAAATATGGAGTGGAAACCATTAACGGCGAGAGAAATAAAATCTAATGGTAGATCATTTAACAATTATGCATTTAATTAGAGGGATTGAAACACAACTGAAATAATATCTTAGAACTAAAGAGATAATTAGGCTCCATTATCAATAGGCTAGAATGTTATGCTTGCAATAAGGAGAGAGAGATATAGGAAGAAATTTGGACTTGGACTTAAACTTGACAATTGCATTTGCTTAGAAATTTCTAAAGTGTTTTCAACAAATCCATTTTGTGCATATCCTGCAACCCTCTGCAATCCACAAGACCACATCTCTTTGAGGCATCTTGTCAAACACCAGGACAATTGCAACTATTGATAAAATTCCTCTATTCCAAAGTGGAAGCATTAACAAGGCACGTGAACTGTTTGATAGAATACCAAAAAAGATATCATCTTATGGACTGCAATGATTCTAGGATTATTACAAAATGGATTTGTTGAAAAGGCTTTAGAAACTTTCAAGCAAATGCAATTGGCATGTGTAAAGCCAAATTCCACAACCTTCTCCAGTATCCTCCTTGCCTCTACCAAAATGGGAGCTTTGGAAGAGGTTATGGAAATCCATCAAAGCATCATGGAAGGAGGATTCTTTTCAGATATGTACTTGGAGGGCCTTGCTTGTAACCAATATTTAAAATAATTCATTGATTAGGGATTGAATTTTGTATTAGTACTATAAACATTTGTGCATATTAATAAATTTAATCATAAATACAACTTTGATGCAGTTGACCCAACATCATCTATTGAAAGTGTTGTTACTGGTTGTATTGATGGAAGATTTGAGCATGGTTACCTAGTCAATGTGATAGTTGGGACAAGGAAAATGAGGGATTTTTTGTACCACGTTCCTCCTTCTAGCACCGTACAATAGCATGCAACTGTATCTCCCTTTATGAATAGTATGGGTGATGAGCTTAAAGCCTGTGTCATGGAACATCAGATTGAATGTAGGCAGAAAAAGAAGCTAATGACTAGGAAGGATCCCAATGCACTAATGTAGAATAGAACCGCCTATAACTTTTTCTTTGCTCAGCAACGAGCTAGGTTGAAGTCAACTCAACCAGATAAGGATAGAGCAATAAGCAAGATGATTGGAGATCTGTAGAATAGCCTTTCAGAGGATGAAAAACTTGTATGTAAATGACAAAATTAGTGTTTTACTTATATATATACAAAATGTTTATATTGGGTTTATATTATTGGTAGATCATTTTTAAAATATTATTATTAGTATTAGTATTATTAATTTTGTTTTATATTTTTATTTCATTTTATGTAGTTTTTATAGTTTTTATAATAATAATGATATAACCTTTATACTATTATATATAATAATAAATATAATTATATTATTAATCTATATTACATTATATAATACAATATAATTTATTATATTTATATTTAAATTATATGATATATGTAAATTATTTATATGTTTATATTAGATATTATATTATATTTCTTTTATATTAAAAATTTATAATAATTTTTTTATATTATTTATTATATTTATGTTTTACTCAATAAATACGATTTACATTTTATAAGGAAATACAAGACCTTAAATTTTTTTTCTAAGAGTAACATGCAATATAAAAAATAAACAGCTCATCTAATTGTAGCTCGCTCTAAACTAAATATATCTAATTAATAAAATAAAATAAGCTGATGTAGGTAGTGCCTTAATTCAACCAATTGTGTGGATGTAGTACCATAGAATGGAAGTGAGTCAATTGTGTGGTTGTAGTTTAGGCTGAAGTCTACCCCTACTCTGCCTCTATAACAAGTGAAAATTCTTGGTGAGTTTCACTCTCAGTAATGTCAGTGACTCCCTACAACTAACAAGCAAAAAGTGCATAACCATTTTGATATGGTAAGTTTACTTATTAATGGAAAAAGTTACAAAAAATAGTCGAAACTAAAGCAAAAAGGAATTTCACACTTATTAATGGAAAAAGTCTATAGTAGACATAAACCCGAACATGGCATTATCTTGTGCCAATAAAGTGCTGCCTGGAAGCATTCACAAACCCGACTTATTAAATAAATAACAAATGGAACCAGAGGGAGTAGACAGCTGGAAGATGCATGCAGGGTTTGCAAGTTATGCAAATGACACACTGGGTATTTGGGGAAAGGGTGGAAAATGTTTAAATCTTTTAAAGAGGAGAAACTAGGTAGTTGCAGAGGTAAGGAGTGATTAAAAATGTTCAAATTTATTTTCAACAGGACAAAGTATTTGCAGAGATAGTCAGTGATGAAAGTTTCCAAGTTTGGAAAGCCATGAAATCAAGATTGAAGCTGGTGGCGGCAACAGTCAAGCTATTTGCAAAATTTACAAGGTGAGAGTTTTAATCGTCCACAAATGATATTATTCAATGAACATGAGGACAAAGATAGTTTTTTCCTATTCAAAATGGAGTGAACTTGTTTCCTTCAGGAGGCCAATTTAGACTATTTGCTTCAAATCATGATTAGTACACAACTAACTATTTTTTCTCTTGTTGATTTCATGTACAATGGAACACTTTCTAGCTTTCTAGGCTTAGAACTTTAACCACAAAAAATTTGAATTTTCAATTTAAGAATTTAAACTAGTTTTACAGTATGTTGCCTACTTAATGCAAATTTCAGAAAAAAGCGTATGTGATATAGATTTTCTTGCATTCAAAAATTTAAATCATTTGATATGTAGATCTCAATTGTAATTCGTTTCATCCTAATTACAGTCACTTTGGCTACTGTACAAGTCCATGCAGAAGCAGATGCTTTTTCTTGTTTTGGTGAGTTGCTCAGTAATTTTCTCGCAACAATCCATAATCAACATTTATGGGAGAATAACGAATACTCCTACTCCGACTACTACTCTTATTCCTCTGTGCATTGCAGTTGTTGGTGCTCCTGTGGATGGTATTGTTGTTGCTTCCACCTTGTTTATTGCTCAAGTTATTGGTATTTACTCAAAGCCCTCCTTCCCTCCCTTTCCCATGAATCTAAATTGCAAGCTTCAAGACTACCAAGATTGACTACATGATTATGGTTGATCTGCACATGTTGATTCAGGGGAACAAGGACATAGAGGCAAAGCTTCGTTTCACACTTTACCCTATTGCAACGAGAGAGAATCCCATTTGCTGCAAGGAGTAATCTAGTGACAAGGAGCTCCTACTGGAGGAGGAGTTGCAGTACGAGGTAACTATCATTGAGAAAATGGATTAATGTGTGGAGGGTCTTGGTAGGTTAAAAATGAAAAAACCTTAATTTGTCTCATCTATGAGCATAATTATGTGTAGATGAAAACCCAACAGTTGCAAATACTCAACAAAGCATAGTTATTATATAGTAGTTTACTTGGTCTGTTAAGTGTCCCTTCAACTAACAAGAGAGTAGCAGTGAGGTTGTCTTACCTAGTGGTCCCATTGAGAGGGCTTGCCACAAATTTTTCAGTAGTTACAAGATGATAACATAAAAGGAATCTTCCTGTTGTTCATTTAGTTTCTGTTCAACTATAGCATTATTGACAGAATGCCTCAAAGAGAGTTATCTCATGGAATGCAATGATTTCAACCCTGCGTATGAAATTAATAGGCAAGGAAATGAAGGGAACTCTTTTACACTTTCAACTTTATTATGCTCTGATTCATCCTCTGTTTTAGAATTAGGATCAATTGCATTCTTTGTTTCAAAATAAGGACCAACTGCATCCTCTGTTCTAGGATCAGGATCAACTATATCTTTTGTTTCAAGATCATAATCAAGTGCAACCTGTGTTTCAGGATCAGGAGCAATTGCATCTTCTGTTTGCAAATCAGGATTAACCACACCCTTTGTTTTAGTATTAGGAACAATGGTATCCTTTGTTTCAGTATTAGGAACAAAGGCATCCTCTATTTCAAAATCAGGATAAATTGTATCCTCCATCCACTTCACGACATTGCAGAGCAGGCAATGTGAGATTTTCCATATTTCTCTGATCAAATGCTTTCTTCATCTCCTGTTGATCAAAAACTGCATCCAAGATTAATGCTTCTATTGTGGCCTCCATTTCTTTAGTCTTCCTCGGAAATAAACTCTGGAAAACATTAGGAAGTACCTATCACTCTCCAAGCCAATAAAAAAAGGAAGTAACATAATCAAAAGCCAATTTAGTGGCTAGGGGAGCAATAGTCGTCATAAGCATGACCTTGTTCAAACTCAAGTGGTCATACACCTCCATGTTAAGCAATATAATTCATTTCAGGCTTGGGAACAATATTTTTCTTAAATATTTCTTAGAGAATTTGCATTGGCATGTGCTGATATATTCAATGAGTATATGTAAACTACACTTGAATTTGTATATTTGTATATATGCTAGCGAATTCAGTGTCGTCGCTGTTGGAGGATTTGCATCGGTGTACTTTGTTATATATGTTATATATATATAACTGTGATGACAACAATTCACAAAAGGAAAGTTAATTTAATTGCAACTGCAAAAGCATGCAATCAAAGTCAGTCAGCCAGGAAGAACAAATGCAGCTAACCCATTAGAATGGATATCAAGCAACTTCACTAATAACGTAGACAACAGAGTTCAAATTCAATTCTCCACGAGGATTGCTAGCCATACAATCAAATTTCGATTCTCATACCCTTGAAACAGAATTGTGCATTTTTCATTTCAATCTCATAGCACTAGTTCAAACTAACAACTTCAGATGTCTGCTAGTGGTGATTAACAACAAACAATGGTGGTGAACAACAATCAAAACTTGCTTCTAAAGTTTTAGTTTCAAATATAAGGACACAGGAAAAATGGTCATCCCTCTCTCCTAGGCGACAGACCCTTCCCTCCGATCTTTTTCTCCTCGTCTCAACCGTCCACCCTACTCCTTCATCCTGGTCACACCATACTAATGAATCGATACTTCCCCTATTTTTTTTTTGTGTCCAACGCATGTTGTCCTTTCCATTAACTTTTCCCTTCCATTTGCAGGCCCAAAAATGACACCCCTAACTGAAACATTATTTCTCCTTTTGTTTTGAACTGTTTCTTGGCAAAGGTGGCGGTTGGGCTGTTTGCAGTTTCCTTCCAACTATGCCAATCTTCCTATCCAATTAAAAGCAAAACAAGACTAAGGAAAAAACAAAATTCAAAGTGTTCACCCAAATTTTGGTGATCTAAAAATGATGCCCCTACATCAATCTGTCATTTTTAGGGTTAGAAATTTAAAATAATTTGGTTTTGTGATGTGATAGTATGAGAAGCATGAGGTAAACAAAGTACCAGAGAATGCACACAGGCACAAGATAGAGGAGGAGGTCGCTACAGCTGCTACTATGAGTAGTGGCAGGTTTGTATTTCATGGACGCCAAGAGAAGAAAGAAGACGAGAAACATCACAATCTCTTCTGATTTGCAGTGCTAACAATAAATCTACTACAGAGATAGATATATGTAAAAAGGAAAATTAACTGAAACTTTGCAAGTGACTTACCTCAAAGATTATGCACAAATTGTTTCGTCCTCTTAACGATGTCGTTGAGAAAAAATGGGTAGATTTTGCAAGAAAAATTTACAAAACCCTACCGCGCCAGAATCCCTTTCAGTTGCTGCTTTAATCTATTTAAACGAAAGTAGATATGAAAATATCAGGGTTTTAGGGCTACTGATTTGGACATTGGCAATATTTTGTCATAGGTGAGGAATGTTACGACTGCAAGATTTTTTTCAGGCATGAGATACCTATACTGATATTTGCAAGTTGCAATCTGACGAAGCAGAACGTACGCTAGAGTTGAAAGTTTAAAAGCGGTGAATCCGACAGTGATATTAACAGAAAGATATTTTGGAAGAAGAGTTAATGCGAGCAAATATTTTGGACACCAACACCCGTATGGAGAGGAAGGAAGGCGGTGAACGATCAACGGTTATTGAGAGATGGAGAACCTTTCCAAGTGCGTCGGTGCTTTCCCACTGTCGATGGTAAAAATGAGTTTGTATATTTGTACATATGCTAGCGAATTCGGTGTCGTCGCTGTTGGAGGATTTGCATCGGTGTACTTTGTTATATATGTTATATATATATAACTGTGATGATAGCAATTCACAAAAGGAAAGTTAATTTAATTGCAACTGCGAAAGCACGCAATCAGAGTTAGTCAGCCAGGAAGAACAAACGCAGCCAACCCATTAGAATGGATATCAAGCAACTTCACTAACAACGTAGACAACATAGTTCGAATTCAATTCTCCACGAGGATTGCTAGCCATATAATCAAATTTTGATTCTCATACCCTTGAAACAGAATTGTGCATTTTTCATTTCAATCTCATAGCACTAGTTCAAACTAACAACTTCAGATGTCTACTAGTGGCGATTAACAACAAACAATGGTGGTGAACAACAATCAAAACTTGCTTATAAAGATTCAGTTTCAAATACAAGGACACGGGCAAAATGGTCATCCCTCTCTTGTTACATCCCTAACTTTAATTATGTTTTACTTTTTACTTTTAAAGTAATTAGTAGATGATTACGCATGATTCAATCATTTGATATTTAGGAAAATGTCTAGAAAAATAAATGTTTTCATGAGTTATGTTATTTGACTAAAGTTGACATGTGTTTAAAAGTTGTCCAGATGTGATGATTTCATAAGGATTATGAAACGATTAATGATACATTAATTCCAAGTTGGTGTTGTACGTTGCATTTAGGAAACAGGTTTCCGCCCTCCAAGAAAGGGAGGGAGAGCATCATCAGAGAGAGGGGTATAGATATAAGGTAAATAACAAGTTGTCGCCATCTTAGGTCTAATGATGATTCAAAATGGTAAGCCTAGTTGAGTCGGGTAAGTGATACTCAACCCTCTTGATCTAAGTTTACTTCTCGACTCGACAAGTTGTCAATATCGTTTAAGTCTAGTTCATGTTGTTTAACATGTTTAGAAGTTTGTCGATAATAATCAATTAGTCGACCTTTGTGTTGATATAATACTCTTAAGGGTTATTAACTCTCTTTTTAACATTGAGTTCATTTAGTTTTGGCGAGTACGTTGATTGGACAACATAACGAACTATGTCGTCAACTCTTGCCCATGAAACTTTTAGTTTCTTTAAAGGTCATTATGTTAAAATATATGATTAAAATCTTTAATGGCTAGATAAGCCAAGAGCTAACCAATGAGACTCAACTCTTAGTAAAGAGAATCTCGTGAGTCATGTGTGGTAGATATTGTTCAATTCTTTTAATCTATATTAGATCAGACTAAGATACTTCCAACCTCATACTTTTCAATATTTAAACCATATGCACACCCCTAGGGCCACGACAAGCATTCTTCGCGACAATTATATTCATTTTACCATATTTAAATATCCTCATAAGGTTATAAGAGCCACAAACGGATAAAGTGGATTCAGGCATAGATGCGCCAATATATATAAATATAATTATATCTTGCTAAAATACCAATTGGTTCGTTGTTTGAGCCACATCGATAATGTTTTGGCAGCAAAGGATTACTATCTTTTTATGAGTATAATCTAATACTTGCAACGACATAGTAATTTTTGAGTGGTTGATGTTACCTTTTGAATGCTCTTTTAAATGTTCTTGAGCCACGGATAGTATGCAAGGTTGCGCTTATTTCGCATAGTGGGAATTCGCTCGTGGCAATGGCGGCGTCCATCTTGAACCTAGGTAGAGTTAAATCTTTGAGATAACTACCATTCTAATGGAATCTTGAGCTTATCTTCATCGAGCCATTCTTGGCAAGAGGAGGGATGGCGGTAGCCGTTTTTGGAGAGGATCTTTTATCTCAACTGGGAAAACCAATCTGAACGAATCTATTGGGACTTAATGTAAAGGAGGAGTGTGATATGACTATGCAAAAGGGTGGCGTCGAATTTTTTAGAAGAAGTTGTAGAGAATTAGTAACCCAACGTAGTTTCTACTTGCAATGTCATTGCTTAGGAGGTCCTTCGCCACACTATCATGGAGGAATCGGGGACTAAGAGCTGTTGCGTTACATATACTCTATCCGCCATAGATGGTCATGGAAGCATCAAAATGATATGGGAATAGCGATGCAGGGCCTAGAAATTTGTAAAGATACAATGCTATGCCATCATCATCCCTGGCTTACTATATAATAGAGAAAGCCAAATGTAGTTATTTAGAAACCTATCGGCCAAAAATCTGAGGATAAAATATCAAAGTAAACTTTTAAAGGGTTGGCAGTCAATAAAAGAGGTAGGCCATACTAGTGAGCAGGAATTTATGGTGTTCAGGCTAAGGGCCAACGTAGACTTGTGCAAATTTTGTCCGGGAAACTAAACCCTCTGAAATGGAATAAATGTGGCCAAAGTAATGACTATCAAGTTGGGAAGACTTAGCTCAAATGCTATCTAATTCCATAGTAACTTCAAGTTCAAATTTAGAATAGTCGAGAGATGACGGGTTATTGCGTACACGGTAAGTGAAGCAATCTTTCTTCTTTTAGAATGGATATAACCTTATCCTTGTATATATGTACACATTGTAACAATAATGATTATGAAACCAGTAGTGGGGCAGTCTTTCCTATAAACCACTTCATGCATGAATCTTTGCGAGATTTATTTAGAATGTCGACAACGAGAAAGCTTAATTCTTGATTGTTCTAGAGTGATTTAGATGCTTAAAAAGGTAGTCGGGGTATGTTACCCTCAAGCCTTTCTTGGCATAGATATGGCTGGGAATGCAGCATGAAACCATCATTGCTTATTATGAGATTCTTTTTCATTATTTAAAAGGTAATATCAAACCATGAGTCAGTGGTTGGTAGTGAACCAAGCTTGACTAATTGAGAAGTAAATAAGTGGAAGAAAGGATTGAAGCACAACTAAGTCCTAGATTTTCTATCAAGAATGCTTACTCAAGTAATGTATAACTATTCTTGAGTTCTTTTATTAACTACTTGTTGAGTGACTTTGTATTAATAATCGGGTCCTTGGAAAAGAAAAACCTCTTTCCTTCCTCGATATATTCCTTATAGGAAACACCCTGGTAGGGTATTTGAAAAGGATGTCATTATACTTTTTATAACCTTATGTACATCTTGATGACGACACGGTGTTGTCCATATGGCTAAAGACACCTAAGAGTGGGTGAGAAGGTGAAACCTAACTTATGTTGGAAGATTAACTTAGATCAAGATCATTGATATGAAATGTTAGTATTTCCTTGATATTATATTGGTGAGGGAAAACCTTGAAAATTATGTTTGTTCATGTACGTATAGTGTCAACTCAAACAATGCCAAGTGGTCTAGGAAAGACTAAAAGCATTTGGTTCTTATGATTAGTTATACTTATGTTTTTACCTTTGGAGAAGCAAGGATGTTGATATTTCCATGCGTTGGGTTAGAGAAGCTAAATCCTAGTATTGAAACAAGGAGGATATAAAACATCTATAACTCTTATGTCGGATATGAAATTGAACTTATATATTGATTGATAGTGAAAGGTCGAAGAAAACCATAGATCAAGACAAGAAGTCTTTATAATACCTTAAGAGATTCTACGATAACGTCGAAACTCGTTTTAACGCATCAAGATGTTGGGTATTGAATCTTGAGAGTAAAATGACAGGAAGTCATAAACCCTAGATATTGCAAGGATGCAATAAGGGACTTTTAAAAGGGTTGAAATACCTAAATCTTTACATTGAATGAATATCCTAGATTAAGGATTAGTTCTAAGTCAGATTGGCTAGAATGGATTTTCTTTAATGACTAGTTTGAGTCTAGAGTACCAAATAAAGTAAGAAAAACTATAGGATGAGATAGTTTCTAAGACGAGTCAGAGGTGTGTGTCTAGATGGAACGACCAATCAGAATGATCATACTTAGCTAGAAGGGATCTAGAGTTGTATGGTCGATTGAGTTTTGTAGTACACATCACTAGGACTCAGATGGTGAAACTGGCAGTTCCTTATATCTATACTCTTCAAGAAGGGCCAGGTTACTTCCAGTTTGGAAGTGCGCGGGGGACCACTTGAGTCCGTGGTTGGAGGAAAAGCACTCGGATGATGCTCTCCCTCTGTATCAATAGACTCTCTGAGGCTTGTGAAGATAGAGATCGACATTCCAGATGCAGTGAACTCCATGTTCTGGCTTATGATAGAAAAATCTATGAGGTAAAACTTTTCTTTATGCCAAATTTATTTTATGTGATATAAATGAATTATGTAAGGAATTAGCTTGATTCTAGTTATGATTACATGTGAATTCAAGTTTGAATTTATTTGGAAAAGTTGTACTTTATTCTTGTGCTTATGCAAATGTTTTCATTTAAAAAAAATAAAATAAAAAAAAATTCTCTCTCATGTTTACTAAGTTTATTTACCTTCTAGTAAATTCTTGAGTTTACTTGTGTATTAAGAGGTGGAATGTTACATCTCTCCTAGGCGACAGACCCTTCCCTCCAATCTTTTTCTCCTCGTCTCAACCGTCCACCCTACTCCTTCATCCTGGTCGCACCATACCAATGAATCGATGCTTCCCCTATTTTTTTTTTGTGTCCAACGCACGTTGTCCTTTCCATTAACTTCTCCCTTCCATTGCAGGCCCAAAAATGACACCCCCAACTGAAACGTTATTTCTCCTTTTGTTTTGAACTGTTTCTTAGCAAAGGTGGTGGTTGGGCTGTTTGTAGTTTCCTTCCAACTATGCCAATCTTCCTATCCAATCAAAAGCAAAACAAGACTAAGGAAAAAACAAAATTCAAAGTGTTCACCCAAATTTTGGTGATCTAAAAATGATGCCCCTGCATCAATCTGTCATTTTTAGGGTTAGAAATTTAAAATAATTTGGTTTTGTGATGTGATAGTATGAGAAGCATGAGGTAAACAAAGTTCCAGAGAATGCACACAGGCACAAGATAGAGGAGGAGGTCGCTGCAACTGCTATTGTGAGCAGTGGCGGGTTTGTATTTCATGGACGCCAAGAGAAGAAAGAAGATGAGAAACATCACAATCTCTTTCGATTCACAGTGCTAACAATAAATCTACTATAAAGATAGATATATGTAAAAAAGGAAAATTAACTGAAACTTTGCAAGTGACTTACCTCAAAGATTATGCACAAATTGTTTCGTGCTCTTCACGATGCCATTGAGAAAAAATGGGTAGAGTTTGCAAGAAAAATTTACAAAACCCTACCACGCCAGAATCCCTTTCAGTTGCTGCTTTAATCTATTTAAATGAAAGTAGATATGAAAATATCAAGGTTTTAGGGCTACTGATTTGGACATCAGCAATATTTTGTCATAGGTGAGGAATGTTACGACTGCAAGATTTTTTTCAGGCGTGAGATACCTATACTGATATTTGCAAGTTGCAATCTGACGAAGCAGAACGTACGCTAGAGTTGAAAGTTTAAAAGCGGTGAATCCGACAGTGATATTAACAAAAAGATATTTTGGAAGAAGAGTTCATGCGAGCAGATATTTTGGACACCAACACCTGTATGGAGAGGAAGGAAGGCGGCGAACGATCAACGGTTGTTGAGAGATGGAGAACCTTTCCAAGTGCGTCGGTGCTTTCCCACTATCGATGGTAAAAATGAGCTTGGAAAGCTCAATGAGGGACACGCCTTCGTCGTAAAAATAGAAAAAACAATCAAAAAATTATTTTCAAAAAATATTGATGGATGAATAGATAATAAGGTTGGTAGATCCTCTCAAAGAGAGAGAAGATCTAGAGAGGTAGCAAAGGATATTGTTATTGGAAAAAAACAACCTTGGAGCATTCTACCTCTAGTAATGTTTGTAAAGAACAACCAGGTAACAATTTGAGGTATTTTTAGCCCTTCTAAGAAAGTTGTGCTTAGATTTTATTATTTTTCATAAAATTGTTTAGAAAATCTTTATGTTTTTTTCATTTTCCTTATCCCCTTAATAGATTCCTATCTAATGGAGCTTTTCTTGTAGCTCATATCGATTATAAGTTCTTTTTCTTCTCTAGATATCTTATCTTGTATGACCTACCAAGGACCACTTACAGATATGGTATTTTACACTAAGCATAATAATACAAAATAAATAGTAGATACAAATATTGTAATTTCTAAGATAAAAAAAATCTAAATAAAATAATTGAACAACCAATGGATCTCCAATAATAAGAGTAAAATAATCAATAATAAAGATAGTTCTGCACAATTCCAAGTAAAACATAAGGGGAGACTTGATGGTCAACAAATTAAAATGAAACAAAAAAATTTAATATTTAAAGAATAAATAAAGGAAAGAGTATAAGTTTCTGACAAAAGTAAAATAATTTGAAACATTGTTGGTTTTCAATGGAAAGAAAATTATAGAATAAATTAATCATCATAAATCTCATATCTTTTGCATATTACAAAAAAATGTGTCTTATATTACACCACCTAAGTGGATGAAGGGAATCATGGATCATTGACCACATAAATCATATGTAATAAATATAGAATTAATCATCATGTTCTACAATGACATGATCACATGTTTTGTACCACTTGGCAAGTGTAAAGTTCTACTACAAATAAAATATATAAGAAAATTATTTCTCCCTAACATATAAGAGCAATATCAATTTGAATCCTTTTATATAAAATATCATCAAGGTAAATATCAATAACCCTAAATCTATCTATGTGCAATAGAATAAAGATACTTACTCTTTGATGTAGAAGAAATGTCACAAGATCCCTGACCAAAGAGCAAAGTCATCAATACAACCATCAACATGCTCAATTAGGGTAAAAGGGATGGCATGGTCCATTCCCCATGGATATCTTCTACAATAGCTCAGGTAGCATAGTTTGAACCCTTTGTGAGTAAAACTAGTGATAGAGTTAGAAATCCCTAAATAAATATAGATAAACATACAAATCAACAACATAGTCAAAACTCTCCATGAGCAATAATTTTGATAAACATAAATTCTTGTACAATATACATATACCCTCATAGAGAATAAATTCATAAACCTAGAGACTTGTATTTAATTTCTTCACACCTCTAGAGTATTTATACACCATACTCCTAATCCCAACCAATTGTCTATACCAAAGCCCAATACCAAGATCCAATCTCAAGAGATAGTACCTATCACTAATATCAAATACAAAAGTAAAGTGTTAGCTAAAAGAGCTAGTAATAAAGCAATAAATCATTATAATACAAATGCTTTATCATACATCAACCAAAACATAAGAAACTTAGAAATATGTGATATTATAATGATGAATGAGACACACATCATATGATGTGACTAGTTCACCCTCTACTACCATACATTAATTTAAAATGAAACACTCCAAGGTCAATAATGATGTATCCTAGATGTTATGGCCATTCTCTATTATTATATAGAACCATTTTACATAAGAAGTCCACATGGGCTAAACAGGTAACATAAATCTTAGAAAGTATTAGAAAGAGGAATGCCCATCACTATTTCTAGTTACTAGAATTATATCATCAAATCAAAAGGTTTGTGTAGTCAGTTATTACCAATAGGAGACCATTAAGTATTATTAATATAACTTCCTATATGTTCAACCAAAATGGGGGAATTGAAAATGAGAAGTGTGTAAACAAGTAATTATTAGTGGTAGGTCACAACCTCCAATAATTAACTTGAAATAATATATTCAAGATGAATGTGTGCTACTAGATTGCACATCACATTCATAGCAATTCCTTTTCTACAAAAGAGATACACATGTCATTCTCAAGGAATTATCACATTTATAGATGCTCACATTACACAAAACATAAAAAATACTACTTTAAATTAATCATCTAAATACACATGACCGACTTACTATTATAACATTACATTAAGTAGATAAATCATTTCCCCTTAATTTATTAATTGGAATTAGATTTTAGATTAAGTTTTCATATACAACAATGAAAATTATAAGAATTCATAACAAATTTCATTATATTTTTTCATGAACATCTTTTAATTACCTTATATCACTTGCAATCTATAGATGTTGAATTTTAGAGAGTCCATAGTTTTAACACATAACATAATTCAATTTATTTTTCTAGAGTTTTAAGAAATTTTATTATCCAACAATAGTAAAATAATCCCTAGATGGATACTTTCATAAAATTATATGTACTCCATATCCTTTAAATGATTTATATGAAAGTATAGACACTTAAATTTTTTTGAACACCTCATACACTCACAATTCACTATTTTCTATCATTTTCTTCATTATCTCTTAATTCATCAATTTTAATTAAATAATTTCTAATTATTTGAATAAATTCGTTATTTTCCTCTATTAATTGAATAATTAATATTATTTGATTAATTCGTCAAAATTAATCATTCTTTCCTCTAATTCATATAAACTAAATAATTTCAATTATTTAATTAATACTATTTTTTCCTCTTATACACCTAATTAAATAATTTCAAGTATTTCATTAAAAATTCTAATGTCCTCTCGCCTCACAATTAAATAATTTCTTAATTAATTAATTAACTAATTTTCTTCCAATTTACACATGGAATATTCCATTTTCAAAAATGGAGTATTCCTTTTTAAATATCTTTCCTCTGTAGTGTCCCTCCAGTTGTGACACTCTTAGTTTGTTTTAGTTTGGATGATAGTTGCTTTAGTTGTGCTAGATACTATCTTGTTATTTTTAGTTATGACTCCAACATTATGTTTACTATGTTGATGATACATTGGATATCATGATCATCAGGTTATGTTAGTATGATGACATTATGATAGACATGTGTGTGTAATGGTTTATGTTGTTTCTAAGTTTTAATGAGGTTATCATGATGTAATTGTTGTTTATGATATAATGATGCTTGTCAGTTTTGGTGAAGAAGACAGTGTAGCATTACTCACTTGTGAGTACCTTGCTACGTTGTGACTCTTTTTCATGGTGTGTTTGTCGATATATGATGATATGTTTAACAATGTTGTTTTATGCATTTGCAGGTACCGGGTATTGACTCCACCTGCTTGTTGGGTCTAAGCGTTCCCTAACCCAATGGAAATATGTTGATTTGGAGATAGTGTCAGGTCCATCATTAGCCATTGTTCTTCATTGAACGAGTATCCGTTTTTCACCGTTGTTGTTTTGTTGTCTGTTTCTATCGTCTCGTTCTTGTTTGTGTTGTTTTGTTGGGAATTAAATATTTTATTTAAAGGATTATTTAATTAACATATTTGATTTAATGTAAATTTTGTTTAAATATTAAATTGAAATGTTTATGTTATGGTTTGATTTATTAAATTAAATTAAACAAGTTATTTATTTAAAAAGTGAATGTTAATTTTGTGAAAAGGTATTTAATTAAATACAATTGTTGAATTAATTGTGCAAATAGGATTTATGTGAAAAATAGGTATTTTAAAAGACGTTGTTTTCAACATGTTATAGAATTTGGATTTGAAGTTAAAATCTTGATCTTGAGTAAAATGGTTAAGTTAGAATTGATTGATCAATTTGGAATGCATGCTAATTGATAGTTAAGTCTTGTAACTTTGAGTTAATTAAAAATGCATTAAACACTTTTGGTGTGCAATACTTTTCACACACTAGTTTTTGGAAAAAACTTTCATCACAGTTTTTGGTTGTGAAAATATTTTGGGGATTGGATTGTTCAGATTTCTTCATCAAATTTCTAGTGTTACAAGTGGGATTAATGGTAGTCTCAGATTTTGTTCCAACTCAGCTATCAAGCTTTAACAGGTTTTCTTCTTTTATTTTTGTAAATTATTGAGTAAAATTTCTAAAGCATAATATTTGTATTTTGATTGCTCTGGAAAGGTTTACCTTGTCAAACCTACACAATCATCAAGAAAAAATTAGGAAGAGTCTCAAATGTATAGAGAAAAGAAGGGAAAAACGGTGATTAAGAAAATTTAGCAAATTAGAATGACATTCTACAATTTATTATAAGAAATATAGTAATTTTATTTAGATTTCCCTTCATCTGGTTGGCTGGGAATGCACCCAATAGTGGCTACATGAAATGGCAACGATGCTGCATTTGTTGTGTACTATTGTTATTTATTCATTCTTTTTCCATGCAATCCTACGCCCAACTAGTATATCACATATACTTCATTTTTTTTTATGCTTTCCAAGTTATCCTTGGATTAGTCAATGCGAAACTCCTTTCTATAGTCGCCCTTTGTTTACAAATTGTAAGGTTGAATTGGAAACGTCTGATTCTTCTCCAATTGCCTTTCCAATTCTGTGCATGATCTTTCAACTTGACTTTTTCTTATTTCTTTTTCCATATAAGTTCTGCGCACAGCTATAAATCTCTTAGTTTCCTTCTACTTATGTTTTGTTATTTTATTTTTATTGACCTCTTTAGTCATTTTTGGTTATCAGATCATAAAATTGACTTGGTCTATTCTGAAACCGCTGCCCCCTCTTTGCTTATTATTGGTCTCTAAGCAAGATTGTATCTCTGATTTATGCCCATTGAATGCATTGTTAGAAAATCTCCGTAACAGAAATACTGTAGGGAAATTTAATGTTGGCATGTAGATGGCATTAAGTTGCTGCCTGAAATAATAGAGTTTAATGAGTAATATGTGAAGCCTTCCCTTCAAACGGCGCTTTGCTTGTATCAAAGGTTTAATATGTATGTTAAAGTTCTTTGAATTGTCTTGGGTCTTATCCAATCATCTGTAGCTCTTGCACATCGACGTATTGAGGGTCTGCAGCCAATCTAATCATAATTTCCTCATCCTTTACCATGCAAGTTCTGGGTGTGACTTGTATGCTCATTAGGTTTTTGTTTAATTGCAACAACAAAAGCTTTATAAGCTTTCAAAAAGGTTTATAATTCTTTATTTTGTGAGTTTCCTTGTTGATCCAATTTGTGCGTAATCTCCAGCCATATCACAGGGAGAGTTTTTCACAGTTAATAGGAACAGTCAGTCTACAATTACAATGCCATGCAATTTTTGTATTTATCTTTTCTAAACTCTCTTTTAGTGTTGAAAAGGAGTTGGAAACATACTTTGAAAACATAAGTTAGTTTGGCTTGGACCTGCTATGTAGATATGCTGAGTTGAGGTGCATATATTGCACCATTTATAACTTATTTGTTCTATTTAAAATGCACCTTAATTATAAGTCAGTAGAATATATGTAATTGAATTATGCTCATATCAGTTGTGTTCTTTTTAGGATGATAGATAATCGTTTGTATGCAATCTTCCTATACAATGTTTTGAATATTTAACAAGTTCACAACGTATTCATGGTGTGTTAACTGCTTGTTCTTGTTGAGTTATCCTCACTTATTGATATCTATCTGCATGACGCGTAAAATTTCATTAATGATAATTGGACATAGAGGGAACTATATGGATGATGATAGATCCTTTAATTTAGGTGTTGTAATTTATATGTTATAAGAGTTGAATTGCAAATTGATTTGATTGTATTTGTGAATACATATAAATGAGTATATATATTAAAATTGTTTAACTCTCATATATTGACTAGTAATACATAAAGGATTAATTTTATCCTTAATGTAGATTGATTATAGATTTATTTTGTTAAATAGGACATTTAACTATGTCAATGCGATTGTCCTTTATGACTTTCAGTCCATGAAGTCTTGATGATTGTTTATGAATAATGCATTGGTTATAATTTATGAGTATACTTTTGAGTTATGGGAATTCTTAGTTTTCTAGAGGCTAGGAAATTTTGAATGAATTGTATATTATATTTGAGTCACAGTGATCATTTGATATACTATATTGTGATATAGCCATGCACATTGTATTTGCTACCTATGTGGTAATTGAGAGCAAAATATTTTAAATCATGATTTGGTTTTGAATACGATTTAGTTTGTTTGTGCATGATGGTTATGTTTTGGATTAATATATGTTATGATATTGTAAAAGGAAGAGTGGCTTTCGATAGGGGCCAAAACCTAAAGTTAAGTTATTAATTTAGTGAAAACCTGAATAAATGTACTTGGGGTTCATTAAATAATAAGTCAAATAATTGGAATGCCTCACCTAGTGCCTTAATGCTTATATAGATTAAGGGTAGGTTGAGATGGCCTGGAATGGCTTAGTCATTCACTTTGTCCTCTCGAAAAGTGTTACAGTTCCACATAAGTTTGTTTAGGGGTCGGGAATCGGTAGAGATTGCTAGGGTAACTCTAGACGAGGGCTGATAATCTAGGAAGATTCACTAGGGTAACCTAGAACAACTGTGTGATGAAACTCTTATCCCTATGCATGCTTTGTCATCTCTTATGTCGAGTCACTTTTGGTTCTGTTGTTGTCTCTCGAAGTTTGTTAATAATCATGTGACTTTAATACTATTATGTCATTATGTGTTTGTCAGCCATGTGATGTAATGTCTATTCTTTGTTGTTGTTTGTTTGCTTGTTTTGGGACCTGTCATTATCTCCTAGTATAGAGGGAGTGGACCTTCGGGTTCCACGTGGTTGGGAGGAAACCATGCTATTTCCTTCATTGGGTCCTCTTTCAGATGTTTCTATACTTGGATAACATTGTTCGTGGAACAAGTTCTTGATTCTACATTGTTCGTGATGTTGGACACTGAGCAGTCATGAACGAGGTTGACAATGTGATATGTTCTTCATCTTTATTGTATATTCTCTTGATGTTTATAAGAGAAATTTTGTAATGATATTATTATTGATATGAGATTTATTATAATCTCACTTGATGTAATCTGGTTATGCAACTTGACTTTATAAAAGTTTATGAAATTGGATCATTCATGATTATGATATGACTTTATGTATTATGACTTTGATATTATGATGTGATGTTCTTATTTGTAAATGTTTAAGTAACATCGTCTTGGAATCCTTAAAACATTTGTGTAATCAAATGACTTTTAAAAAATAAATTATTCGGTTAATTCGTTGTACTTTATGCTTTGTTTTATTGGATTCCCTCGTGGGGCATTACAGATGGTATCAGAGCACAAGGTTCTAACACTGGGTACTTTAGAAATTTGTTAGCCCATTAGGTTGTCCTAGATGTTAGACTTTGTAGATATGTTTTCCTGTTTGTTTTGTTTGTCTTGTAACTGAGACTTGTCTTGATTTTGTGTAGGATCATGCCTAGATGTCGAGGTAGAGGTTGTGGTCGAGGATGAGGTGGAGACTGTTGGGAAAACCTCCAAGACACTCCCCCTTAAAGCTCCCATGAGAGTGAACATGCAGAACAACTAGGTCCTCAGTTGGACCAAGCGAGCGGGGAACATATTCCGATTCAGCCTGAGGTAGAGGGAGCATAGTTGCGTCCCTTACTAGAAGAGGTCCTTACCCCACTTGGACCTAGACAAGAAGTTGAATAGGAAGTGGTTAGAGAATGAGACTGCATATCACCTAGGAGAGTTGTTGATACTGTGGAGTAGGATGCCATTGTTGCAGGGCATATGAGAGATTTATTGAGGGCATGACCTCCCACATTCGATTAGATACTAGTGGTGGTCTGGAAGTAGAAACTTGGCTAATAGACTTGGGATGGTGTTTCGCTATGCATCCTTAAGGTAGCAACACTAGAGCTAGGTGTGCCATTATGCATCTTAGAGGCTTTGCCTCTACATGATGGTGATTGGAGGAGTAGAAACTCCATCTGGAGATTGGTTCAGTTTCATGGGACATGTTTTTGGAGAGATTCAGAGCATGTTTCCTATTGGAGCATTGGAGACAACGATGTGCAGATGAGTTCCATGATCTACGTCAGATGGTTATGTTTGTTGAGCAGTTTGAGTGTAAGTTCTACGAGCTCAAACAGTATGTAGGAATTGCGGATGATGAAGTGATGTTGGTACAACACTTTATTAGGGGCTTGAATTCCTGTATTAGTGGAGGAGTTAGAGTCTTTGAGCCAAAGACTATGGAGGTAGTCATGGAGAAGGCACATATTGTGGAGGAGAATCTGAATATGGCTTTGGGTGGACATATAGGTGTCCAAATAGGTAGTGCACCTACTGTAGGCTTTGGTACGCAAGGTGGTCAGTCTCAGACAGGAGGTTCCTCTCGGAACCAACAGACACCCGTTAAGGGAGGACAACAGCTGCAACATCGTTATGCACCAAAGAATAGGAATTATCAAGCTCAACAGGGTAACAATTCTCAATCTATGATTAGTGGAGGTAGTTTTCCATGTGCAGTCTAGTGCACCTCCAAGTGATAGAGGGTTTAGTAGGGGTATAAAATGTTTCATTTGTGGTCAATAAGGCCACATTGCTCAATAGTGTCCTTAGAAGGGAACTTTTGGATTCAGTTTGGGATCGGCAGCTTCAGAGCCGATAGTAGGTGATGCCGGTAGAGGACATGCATTATTCTTTGGAAATTGTACATGTTCTGCAATGTCGGGAGTTGACCCTCAGGGGTCGAGATGTTAATCATGTGTGAGTCTAGTGGGATCCTAGTGACAATGCATCAACTTCTTGGGAGGTTGCGATACACATGAATGAGCTTTATCCTTATTTGTTTGCAGGCTTCCAAGAGTAAGCCTTATCCTTGGGGAGGAGGATGTAGTGTCCCTCTAGTTGCGACACTCTGTCTTAGTTTTTTTTAGTTTGGATGATAGTTGCTTTAGTTGTGCTAGATACTATGTTGTTATTTTTAGTGATGACTCTGACATTATGTTTACTATGTTGATGATACATTGGATATCGTGATCATCGGGTTATGTTCGTATGATGACATTATGATAGACACGTGTGTGTAATGGTTTATACTATTTCTGAGTTTTAATGAGGTTATCATGATGTAATTGTTGTTTATGATATAATGATGCTTGTCAGTTTTGGTGAAGAAGACAGTGTAGCATTACTCACTCATGAGTACCCTGCTACGTTGTGACTCTTCTTCATGGTGTGTTTGTTGATATATGATGATATGTTTAACAATGTTGTTTTATGCAGTTACAGGTACAAGATATCGGCTCAACACGCTTGTTGGGTCTGAGTGTGCCCTAATCTAATGGAAATATGTTGATTCAGAAATAGTGTTAGGTTTGTCATTAGCCATTGTTCTTTATTGAACGAGTATCCATTTTTCACTGTTGTTTTGTATTTTGTTTCCATCGTGTCGTTCTTGTTTGTGTTGTTTTGTTGGGAATTAATATTTTAGTTAAATGATTATTTAATTAACATATTTGATTTAATGTAAATTTTGTTTAAATATTAGATTGAAATGTTTATGTTATGGTTTGATTTATTAAATTAAATTAAACAAGTTATTTATTTAAAAAGAAAATGTTAATTTTGTGAAAAGGTATCCAATTAAATACAATTGTTGAATTAATTATGCAGATAGGATTTATGTGAAAAATAGATATTTTAAAAGAGGTTGTTTTCAACATGTCATAGAATTTGGATTTGAATTTAAAATCTTGATCTTGAGTAAAATGGTTAAGTTAGAACTGATTGATCAATTTGGAATGCATGCTAATTGATAGTTAAGTCTTGTAACTTTGGGTTAATTAAAAATGCATTAAAAGCTTTTGGTGTGCAATAATTTTTAGGGCAAGTGTAGTTTTTGGAAAAAGTTTTCATCATAGTTTTTGGTTGTGAAAATATTTTGGGGATTGGATTGTTCAGATTTCTTCATCAAATTTCCAATGTTACAAGTGGGATTAACGGTAGTCTCAGATTTTGTTCCAGCTCAGCTATCAAGCTTTAACAGGTTTTCTTCTTTTATTTTTGTAAATTCTTGAGTAAAATTTCTAAAGCATAATACTTGTATTTTTCTTGCTCTGGAAAGGTATACCTTGTCAAACCTACACAATCATCAAGAAACAACTAGGAATATTCTCAAATCTATAGAGAAAAGAAGGGCAAAATGGTGATTAAGAAAATTCAACAAATTAGAATGACATTCTGCAATTTATTATAAGAAATATAGTAATTTTATTTAGATTTCCCTTCATCTAGTTGGCTGGGAACACACCCAATAGTGGCTGCATGAAATAACATAGATCGATGTTGTATTTGCTGTGTACTATTGTTATTTATTCATTCTTTTTCCATGCAATCCTACGCCCAACTAGTATATCACATATACTTCATTTTTTTTATGCTTTGCAAGTTATCCTTGGATTAGTCAATGCTAAACTCCTTTCTATAGTCGCCCTTTGTTTACAAATTGTAAGATTGAATTGGAAATGTCTAATTCTTCTCCAATTGCCTTGCTAATTCTGCGCATGATCTTTCAACTTGACTTTTTCTTATTTCTTTTTCCATATAAGTTCTGTGCGCAGCTATAAATCTCTTAGTTTCCTTCTACTTATGTCTTGTTATTTTCTTTTTATTGATCTCTTTAGTCATTCTTGGTTATCAGATCATAAAATTGTCTTGGTCTATTCTGAAACCGCTGCCCCCTCTCTGCTTATTATTGGTTTCTAAGCAAGATTGTATCTCTGATTTATGCCCACTGAATGTGTGGTTAGAAAATATCCTTAACAAAAATACTGTAGGGAAATTTAATGTTGGCATGTAGATGGCATTAAGTTGCTGCCTGAAACAATAGAGTTTAATGAGTAATATGTGAAGCCTTCCCTTCAAACGGTGCTTTGTTTGTATCAAAGGTTTAATATGGTATGTTAAAATGCTTTGAATTGTCTTGGGTCTTATCCAATCTTTTGTAGCTCTTACACATCGACGTATTGAGGGTTTGCAGCCAATCTAATCATAATTTCCTCATCCTTTACCATGCAAGTTCTGGGCACGGCTTGTATGATCATTAGGTTTTCATTTAATTGCAGCAACAGAAGCTTTATAAGCTTTTAGATAGGTTTATAATTCTTTGTTTTGTGAGTTTCCTTGTTGATCCATTTTGTGTGTAATCTCCAGCCATATCATAGGGAGAGTTATTCATAGTTAATAGGAACAATTAGTCTACAATTACAACACCATGCAATTTTTGTATTTATCTTTTCTAAACTCTCGTTTAGTGTTGAAAAGGCGCTAGAAACATATCTTGAAAACGTAAGTTAATCTAAGTTGGGTGCTACGTAGATATGCTGAGTTGAGGTGCATATATTGCGCCATTTATAGCTTATTTGTTCTATTTAAAATGCGCCTTAATTATAATCCAATGTCGGTAGAATATATGTAATTGAATTCTGCTCATATCAGCTGCGTTCTTTTTAGGATGATAGATAATCGTTTGTATGCAATCTGCCTATACAATGTTTTGAATATTTAACAAGTTCACAATGTATTCATGGTATGTTAACTGCTTGTTCTTGTTGAGTTATCCTCACTTATTGATATCTATTTGCATGGCGCATAAACTTTCATTAATGATAACTGGACATAGAGGGAACTATATGGATGATGATAGATCCTTTAATTTAGGTGTTGCAATTTATATGTTATAAGAGTTGAATTGCAAATTGATTTGATTGTATTTGTGAATACATATAAACAAGTATATATATTAAAATCGTTTAACTCTCATATATTGATTAGTAATGTAAAGGATTAATTTTATCCTTAATGTAGATTGATCATAGATTTATTTTGTTAAATAAGACATTTAACTATGTGAATGAGATTGTCCTTTATGACTTGCAGTCTATGGAGTCTTGATGATTGTTTATGAATAATGCATTGGTTATAGTTTATGAGTATACTTTTGAGTTATGGGAATTCTTAGTTTTCTAGAGGCTAGGAAATTTTGAATGAGTTGTATATTATATTTGAGTCACGGTGCTCATTTGATATACTATATTGTGATATAGCCATGCACATTGTATTTGCTACCTATGTGGTAATTGAGAGCAAAATATTTTAAATCATGATTTGGTTGTGAATATGATTTAGTTAGTTTGTGCATGATGGCTATCTTTTGCATTAATATGTGTTATGATATTGTAAAAGGAAGAGTGGCTTTCGATAGGGGCCAAAACCCAAAGTGGTAGCCAGGGTAACCTATCAAAAGTTATTAATTTAGTGAAAAATTTAATAAATGTACTTGGTGTTCATTAAATAATAACTCAGATAATTGAAATTCCTTGCCTAGTGCGTTAATGCTTGTATAGATTAAGGGTAGGTTGAGATGGCGTGGAATGGCTTAGTTGTTCACTTTGTCTCCTCAAAAAGTGTGACAATTCCACATAAGTTTGTTTAGGGTCTGAGAATTGGTAGAGATTGCCAGGGTAACTCTAGACGAGGGCCGGTAATCTAGGAAGATTCACCAGGGTAACCTAGAACAACTGTATGATGACACTCTTATCCTTATGCATGCTTTGTGGTCTCTTATGTAGAGTTACTTTTGGTTTTGTTGTTGCCTCTAGGAGTTTGTTAATAATCATGTGACTTTAATACTATTATGTCCTTATGTGTTTGTTAGCCATGTGATGCAATGTCTATTCTTTGTTGTTTGTTTGCTTGTTTTGTGGACCTGTCATTATCTCCTAGCACAGAGGGAGTGGACCTTCGAGTTCCACGCGGTTGGGAGGAAATCATGCTATTTCCTCCATTGGGTCCTCTTTCAGATGTTGATATACTTGGATAACATTGTTCGTGGAACAAGTTCTTGATTCTACATTGTTTGTGATGTTGGACGTTGAACATACTCATGAATGAGGCTGACAACGTGATGTGTTCATCTTTATTGTATATTCTCTTGATGTTTATAAGATAAATTTTATAATGATATTATTATTGATACACAATTTATTATAATCTCACTTGATGTAATCTGGTTATGTAACTTGACTTTATAAAAGTTTATGAAATTGGATCATTCATGATTATGATATGTCCTTATGTATTATGACTTTGATATTATGGCGTGATGTTCTTATTTGTAAATATCTAAGTGACGTCATCTTGGAATCCTTAAAACATTTGTGTAATCGAATGATTTTTTTTTAAAAATTATTTGGTTAATTTGTTACTTTATGCTTTGTTTTATTGGATTCTTTGGCGGGGTGTTACATCCTCCAAACTATCTTAAAATATCTTCCTTAAATCAGGGAACCATAGATCACTTGTGTAGTGTTGTTTTCAAGTGAGTCAAGTTTAGTTGTACCAAATTCTAATATTTCACGCCAAGTTCAAAGAAGATTTCTATTGATTTAGTTCAAGCCTAGAAGCAACTATGAAGATTGACAAGATTTACAAAAATAATTAAATTTGAAAATTTGTATGAACTGGTGTAAATTCATTTAATGGGAATATTCTTGGTGGTATTTTACCTAATGTGACCATTTTCGAGTCAAAAATATTTATGGATTGTGAGATATTAAAATTTCAAAATTTCATGTCAAGTTATAGAAACTTGATTAAAATGAAAATTTTAGGAGAGCTAGAAGGGTTCATCGTATTAGGGTTCTTGATATTGCAATTTTTTAACCAAAAATATTGAGCCAACCTAAAGTTATCACAAATTCTTTGTCGGTGAGCTCACACACAATATTTGGATTTCTAGGAAGTTTTACCAATGGTTTTCAGCATTTTTGTAAGGAAAATTCATAATGATCAATCACTAAAAAAATATTATTGATGACAACAATTCAAATTTTTTCAAATATTGCATTTTAATATATATATATACCCGCGACCCAACCCAATTGCCCAATAGCCCATATCTTGGGTACCTGGGGTGAGACTAGTCCCCTATGGGTGAGATCCCCTACCCAAGAGAAGTCCCACCTCTTAAACCCGGGAGTGGAATTGAACCTGAGACCAATGGGGAGCAAACCCACTGCCAAAACCAACTCTACTACCTGTGCGGGCTATTGTATTTTAATATTACTTATTTTAAAAATGATAAATAGTTAGTAGGGAGAAAATAAAATTAAGTGGAAGAAAATTTTAAAAATAAATAAATTAAATAAACTTGTGAAAGTTTACAACTTAAAGAAAAAAGTTTGAGTGTATGAAAATTCACAATCTACAACTCACATCCAACCAAAAATATAAAACTATGAAAATTCACAATCCATTTTCTTAACTTAGAAAAGTGGGTTGTGAAAATCCACAACCCTTATAATCTCCATTTGAATTGGGTGTTGCTATTAAATGAGGCATTAATATTAAACAAACCATTGCATGTTGAAGCGTGGTTTTGTTACACCACAATCCGTGACATCTCCTGCTTATGCCACCCTTTATGCCAATGAAACTGAATGAAAGTTACAGATTGGAGTTAAACAAAAAGTCCCACATAGGCGTGAGACACAGGCAAAGGTTAACGAGTTTAGATTTACCCCTATGAAGACTTTTTAAATATTTTCATTAAATCTACTTCATGCAGATCCTGCACTCATGGCTCTCCAAGAGAACATATTTCTTGGATTTTTTTTTATTTAAAGCTCTCATTTTTGCACAAGTCATAGGGTTTCTTTCAATGGTTGTGAGATTCTATCTTTACTTGTTCTCTCTATAATATTCAAGAGTTCATACATTTATATTTCCTATCCTATATTCTCATGGGATGTCACTATCCCCATATAGAAACCATTGGAAAAGGACTTCAAGTTAGCAAGATCTTTCAAAAGCTTGGTTCATCTAATGATCCCACTGGCAGCCAACAATAGCTGCTACGAGAGAATTCTTTAGGTGAAGAGTTGTGGAAGAAATCCATGCAAGGATGTGGAAACTTTTTGACATAAGGCCTCAAAGAAATGTTCATGCATATCATGGAAATATGAAAGCAAGCATATGTGCAAAAGTGATCTGCTGCAAAAAATTTAGAAATCAGAAGATTGGGTAAAGAAGAAATTCATTGAAGCCACAACCACAAGACAGGCAAGAAAAGATGATCCATCAAGGAGGAAAAATTACAAACAAGAAGGTTCTTCCTCTTCCTCTTCCCTTTCTCAAGCTTCTATTATGATCACTAGTTCTTAGAAAAATATGCAAGGGGGTAGTGATGATGAAGGCCCTTCTAGAAAGAAATATTTTAGAAGTATATGTGGGGATGATCCAAAATTAAAGAAGAGGATATAAAAGCTAAAAGAAAAGTCATTGAACCCCATACAAGAAGAAACCGAAGAAATAGAATCTACGGATCCTCAAGGCTATCCTAATCGTGAGGAGCAAGTATTAGCTATTTCTTCTTTTGTTCTTATCATATCTCCTCATCATGATTTACCTTATTCTCCTCCCATAATAGAGCCTCCATATTTTTTGAATATTAATGCACTTTCTAAATGTGCTTCTTTCATAGTTGTCCCTAATCCACCTGCATCATTTGATCCATCACCTATAAATATTCCAAGCTCTTTGCAAGCTCTTTCTTCTTCATGGATACAAAAAATCTTGGTAAAGGAAAGAAGTATCACTTAGCTAGTTATCCCAAGATTTGATACAATTGCTGATTGATTAAGAGATCTACAAAGCCAAAGAATACCAAAGTTACATCAAGGTTGATAGTTAATTCTTCATCTGGGAATATGTGCATTGGAGTAGCAAAGCCTATCTCAAAGAAAAATATAGATGAAGCTAGTGAGAGTGATTTTAACATCATCAAGGTAGATCTTGGCCCTTCAACACAAAAGGTGATATTCAAAAATTTTAGGTGTCCGCAACCAAATTGATACAAAGAATAGAGAAGGAGAAGCATACAAAGGAGAAGCTCAAACAACAATGCAAATTTTGACATCTTAGGTCCATTATGGACACATTTGCTTTACCCTACTTTACCTATAGATGTGGTCCCCAACTTTGCAGTTCCTATTTCTGAGGGAATCGTTGAGAAGAAAGTTATAGAAAGTGCATATAAATACCAATCATATGAAAAGTAACTGAGAAATGGGTGGATCAGATGAAAGTGGATGCTTTAGATTTTATTGGGAAAACTTAGGGAGTTTTTGAAAAAGATGTTCAAAAAGAAGAAATTACAAAGGAACTTAGAAAGATGAAAGAAGAAGAGTCAATGTGGCAGGAAATTTTGAAAGACCTCCAAGAGATGAGCAAGATAGATGTTAATATCTTAACTTTTGAAAATATTTTCTCAAGTATTGAAGACAATAAATCTGATATGTGGTTTCAAAGTGTGGATAATGGAAGCTTATAACCATTAGTCATATTTTGATAGAACAAGAGAAACTTTTGGCAGCTTGTGAACAAGTAAGAAAAAGATTCAAGATGATCTCCTATCACTCAACATAGGTACATTGAGAAGAGATGAAATTAGAACATGGATGCTTAGACTATTAAGAGTAAATTGAAAAATATGATCAATGAAAAAATTGTTTAATAGATAGGTTTTCTATGTGGAGGTGATGAAGAGGTTGAGTAGAATATCCATAAATCTTGATATGTGTAATGGTCATGCACCTAATTATTATCAGGGTTTAGAAGAGATTCAGAAGAGTCGTGCTACTTGGAAGCTAAGGATGAACAATGTAATTGTTCTTAGAAATAAGCTCATGGCTCAAGCTATTAAGTTATTCAAGATATTTAGAGAAAAATCTTCCCATCAAAGGAAACTTGTAGCACATAGAACTTCTACAGAAAGCATCAAGGATGGTACATGTGGAAGAAATGGATAATCTCAATGAATTCAATTATATAATTTGTTTCTTAGATTTCCATGTCATAAGTCACTAGTTTTTTTAATGTTATCTTTTATAAAAAGTGGCTTTTATCATCTCAATGAATTCAATTATATAATTTGTTTCTTAGATTTCCATGTCGTAAGTTACTAGTTTTTTTTAATGTTATCTTTTATAAAAAGTGACTTTTATCTCATCTTGTAATAAGTTAGGAAATGAGCCTTATTCATGCAAATGTTGAGAGATTTCTAACTTAAATAAAGTGTATTTTATTTCTCTCAAAATGAAAAGGTAGTTATCTAAGTAGTTTCAAATTACTAATGAATTAGTCACCAGGGAAAGCCTATATATATAAGGCTTATGTTATTGTAAAAGGGACTTTTTGGATTCTCACAAATTTGCATAAAGGGTTTTGGGATTGTATATTTCTACAAAGTAATGGAAAGCAATTTTGTAGGTGCATTCATGGTATTTTCTATATTTCATTGTTCATATTTTTGCATGTTAAGTTGATGATGACCATTGTTATTCTAAATTGTGTTAGTGAAAGTGAATAGTCAATCTTCAATGAGTTACATTTTTAACACATATTCAATTCTTGGTATCTCAATTTGAATGTGTTATCATTTGAAATATAAAATCATTATAAAGTTCATATGCATGATCTCTAATCTTTATAGCGTATTTGGTTCAATCTTAAGAAAGTTCATTGAACCCATAATAACACTTATATATTTGTTATTTGGGGTTTCTTTTCATTTTAGTTACATTAAGTCTTTTTCATTATTTTAAGTACTTTTTAGTTAAACGTACATTCAAAAATCCAAAATAAGATCATACTAGGGATCTACCCCTCTCAAACATGAAGGAAATTTTTTAGTCCAATAACATATTTTCCAACTATTGGGGATTGTTAGAAAATGTTGTAATTGATCATGTCAACACTGATGGTTGTGTTGTTGTCATTGATGTCAACATTGATGGTTGCCATTTATATTAATACTAAGGATATGGTTGGTAGATGTTGATAATATTGATTATAAGTTGTTGATGTTAACACCTAAGTAATATGTTGTTAGTCCTTGGCATTGGTTGTCTTTGTTATATTCAGTTTGGGCTAACATTGGTTGGATTTAACGCCTTTTCAAAGAAGAGAAGAGTTGAAGAAGTTCATGATTGGATGTCATGCCTTATCAAAGAAGAATTGAAGAAGTTCTTGGTTAGATGCCATGCCTTATCAAAGAAGAGAAGAGTTGAATAACTTCATGGTTAGATGTCATGCAAGAATTGAAGAAGTTCATGGTTGGATGCCATGCCTTATCAAAGAAGTATTATTGCTGGTGTTCATATAATGTATTATTACTATCAGCAGAGTTGATTTCATAATGGTAGATTCAAATGAGGATTAGAATAATTAAGATGATGATTAGAAGCATGACTAATGTTGGAGAGGTGTTGTTGAAGGTCTATAGCCCATCTAATGCTCTCTCTTGATTTTCTTGATAATATATGTGTTTCTGAAAGGAAATTTTGGTCTCTACAAGTTGCTCAAATGATTTTGGTTTAGGAAGTTGCATTGAATTTTGTCTGGGAGAATGCTCTGCTATTACATTTTTTCTCTTATAGTTTGGTATTCAATACTATTGCTTTGTGTATATGACAATCCTATCTTTTTAGGTCACATGTGTTGCCAAGGAGGTTCCTATGAAATACAGAAGGTTGGAAGTGTTGCTAGTTTTCCAGACTATTCCAGGAAACGCTTTGCATTTCTCTGTATTGATGTCTATGCTCCTATGGCTTGGTGAATGTGCTCACAATGTCTGTGCAATGTCTCAATTCCAATCTCATATGCTAAAGTGGTGTGTAAATTGTTCTACAAATGTTACATCATCTGGTTATGCATTTTGTGTTTCCTAAACATAGTGTTTAGTACTTATTTGGTTTACGGTGGTTGTGACAACATGGAAATATAAAAGAAGTGAACGAAAGTGATTTTGGATGTTCAAGGAACATCCCTATGTGATTCACATGTTGCTAATTGGCCGCTTTGGTGTCACATTGTGTCTTGAGTTGGCTTTCTCAGGTTATATTTATGGATATCTGGCTGATAGGGCTTGTTCCTTTGCTTGGGCCATGTGCTTGGGGGCTGCACTAGCAATAAAATACGTGTCATGATAGATCTGGGTCCTAACCTATCCTATTTAGGACCACATCAAGTAAATTCAATTGAAAAAGTGTTTATGGGCCGACAGATTATGTGCTTCAATGTTTCATCCACACATTTTTTTGATGTGGACTTAGGTTGATGTGCACCTACATGTAAATCATTTTGGATCACATTGAAAGGAGTGTTAAGATTATTTTTGTTCCTCTCTATCCTCAAGATAGGACCATATTATACTTTGGTGGTCGTCTAGTTGAATTCATTGTTTAGTCTCTTCTTGGCTGACCTAATTGAAGAACTAAGATGTTGCAGTGGATATAAATGCAAGATCATTTCAGATGCAAGATGATGGAGTAGTGTACAAGTACAAAAAAGGGTACATGCACAAGCTATATTGAATATCCAACAGAGATAGTGCTAAAGATTATGAAAGGAAAGATCAATTAAGCTTGAGCACCTCAGTAAATAGAGAGTTTTGTTGGAAATCTTTGCAATTCTCTTTAAATCATATTGTATCATGCTTTGAGATAGTGAATCTCATCAGGTCTCTATATCTTTCTCTTGGAGTTGGTTGGTACTTCAGTGTTGCAGTCCTTTTTGTATCTTTCTTTAAGGTGGTGAGCCTTCTTGCAAGTCTTTTAGCGGCGAGCCTTATATTGTGAGTTAACTCTCACCATGGTTTTTCCCTCATTGTGTTTTCCATGTAAATCTAGTGTCTCCTTGTGCATGTGTTTGTTCTCTATCTCTTTCTCTTTTCTTTTGATTTGATTACTGCTATACTTTTTATTGGTAAAGTTTGTTGAAGATGTTAAAGATTCAAATTACTATATTCTTCCCTGTTACTGTTCTACTTAAAGTTCTATCTTTATATTCTAAAGGAGTTTGAGTTGTGCTAAAAGTTTCAAGTTCTGGAAGGGGTTAAGTTTTGTGTAGACTAATTCACCCCCCCTCTAAGTCTCTGAAAGAGTTCAACAATTAGTATCAGAGACAAGTTCCTCCATAGAAGCTTAATAGCTTGAGGTAACAATCTAGGATGACACATGATGGTTTATACTAGGGTCCTAGGTTTGATGGGACTAATTACTGTTGCTAGAAAATGATAATGGAAGGAAACCTAAAGTCTCTCAGTTTTGGTGTTTGGAAATTAATCAAAACTGGTAATGTTGCTCCTACCACTCCTATTACAGATCCTATTGAAATCATATTGTATGAATGTAATGCTAAAGCCAATAATGATATTCTATGGACTAGTTGATTCAAAGTTGTTGAAGGTGATGAATTGTAGATCTGCCAAAGATTCTTGGGAGAAGCTTAGTAGTATCTATGAAGGAGATTCTAAAGTGAAGCAAGCCAAGATGCAAATCTTCAAGAGCAGATTTGAGGCTCTACGAATGAAATATGATAAATATATTACAAGCTATATGCTCTAGGTTCAAGAAGATGTTACTGGCATTATTGTTCTTAGTGGAGAAGTGAAGGAATGTGAAATTGTGAAGAAGGTTTTGAGAACTCTCCCAAATTCCTATAATCACAAAGTATCTACCATTGAAAAATCCAAAGACTTGGATTAGTACTCAATTGAAGAAATGTTTGGTACTCTTAATGCCTTTGAGATGAGAGAGTTTGGTCAAGATGCTCCAAAGAAAGAAATTGTCTTCAAAGTCAACAAAAAAATTGAAGATGAGGTTCTTGATCAAAATGAATATTTTGATGGAATTTAAGCTAACTTTGTGAGAAGACTAAAGAAAAGTACTGGAAAATACAAAGGTAAACTGCTACCTTTTAAATATTTCAATTGTGGAAGTATAGGTCATTTTGCATCCAAATGTCCTTATAAATAATTAGTTGATGATAAAAAAGAGAGAAGATTAAAAGAAGTTTGTATTCTTAGGATAGTCATTGCTCCTTTGAATATGATGATAATGATTCAAATGGTGAATTCCTATTCATGGACTTGAATGGAAAAAATAATAGCATTGATGTATGTAAAAGGTTTGGTACCTTGCTGAACAAAAAAGACTAATGAAGGGATCAATGGTAATATGGATTGATTTTCAAGTAAAGGAAGAAGTTAATGCTTGGGTAATTGACAGTGGCTATTTGGTGTAGGAGCACCTACACCCTATTGTCAAAAATAATTTATTTCTTAAGGGCTTGATAAGTGGATAGTAAGGGTGTTTTGTGTTTAATTATGTTAAATAAGGTCGAAAGGAGCATATGCTATGTAATGGGGGGTTTTTGAATCAATTATGTCTTAGGTGTCAATTAGAAATTTCAAACAGATGTAAGTTGTTACACAAGGTTGTCAAAATGCAGTTTAGGGGATATTAAGAGTCTTAGAAGTTTAAAAAGCAGTTGGGAATGTTTGAAAGGTAGCTTTTGAATTGAAAATGTATAAAAAGGCCTCATAAGGCTTGAATTGGAGTTGTTGAACACATTTTGAAAGAATTCCAAGTGACTTCCAAACTTTCACAAGAAAATTTCTTGAGTTTTTTTATCTTTTCTTACTGTGTACGGTCTAGTATAGGACACCATTGGTCTAAAAATCATATAATATTGT